>CM040423.1:152459056-152613318 GCA_022702705.1 Papilionanthe hookeriana x Papilionanthe teres
ATAGGTGATTTAGTGGTAGAGAAACAAAGGCCGAATGAAACTTTGGTGGATTACATACTTCGGTGGAGAAACTTGAGCATGAAGTGTGAACCACAACTGCAAGAACAACATGCAGTTGGCATCTTGCTTAAAAGCATTCACGGCCCGATAGCACTTCTCCTCAAAGGATTCACTATTAAGACTTTTGAGAAGTTGTTAAGCAAGGCCGGAAGCTTGCAAGAAGAGGCGAAGCAATTAAGTTTTGCCGACAAGACAGACAAGCGTAAGCCGGTGAAGACCTTCGAAAAGAAATCCGGGATCATTGCGGCAGTTGATAAAGGCAAGCAACCGATGCAAATACCACCGGAACGGCCGCAAGAACCACAACGGAATTACCAAGCAACCCCGGTCCAGCTATCGATCGTCTCCGCAGATGAACAACCGCCTCGTCTGCAACGTACATTAAGGGAGGTTCTGAGCAGAGAATATCCGTTCAAAAATGAAGCCATACCGAAAATGTTCCGTAGTCTGATGAAGACTCCAGATTTCCAGCTGCCAGAACCTAAAAGACCAGAGGAAATCAACAAGAACGGTGATCCCAACTTTTGCCCCTACCATCGGATGCTTGGGCACAAGATAGAAGATTGCATTACCTTTAAAAGTTGGCTCAACGATAACCTTCGGAAAGGAAATATAACAATCCCGAAGGAGTACATGAAGGAACCCCAGAAAGGAGGTTCCGTCAATGTTACCTCAACCGATCCCGTCATTCCGATAGATTCCTATGCAACTGACGATGGATGGACTACCGCCTGGACGAGGTCTTCGAAGAAGATTTTAGACAAGCATCCGAACCGCTTCGGTGCGAGCTTCAATTCGTAGTTCGAGACTCGTTAAACCGGTACTATCACTTGCGATAGAAGAACCACCTCGACAGGAGACGATCGAAGAAAAGAAGAAAATCGACGAAGAAGAGGGGACCGACACTCCTAAGGCTGGACAAGGGGCCGCTTATCCTAGGATAGTTGTTTCCGATTCGGGGAGAAATCCCTCGAACCTCTCGATTTTGTATGATTATCCGCTCACTTCGGTGGGATCATATAATGATTAGGGTGATGGCGTTGGCTACGTTTTGACTGTTTCTAACGATTACGTAACTAGCGACAATCCGGACATCGACTTCGATACCAACAACAATTCTCAAATCATACACGATCTCGACGAGCAAAATAACGAAGAAGACATCCATCAAGGAGGCTACGAGAGCTCAACAAGCAACGGATCTATCTGTGAGTTTCGAGGAGCTCCAGTTACGATAGAGTTAGAACCTTCAGATTCTGAAGATAATCCGAAAGAGCCTGTCATTCCGATTCAGGAGGAGACACCGACAAGTTCAAAACTAGATTCAGAAGAAATTACAGAAGTCAACTTGAGAAGTGGAAAAGTTCTACCTCCAAGAATGGGTCCAAAAGACAAAGGAAAGCAGGTGGTTGTTCAAGAAGAACCAACCCCGACAGAAGAAATACCCATTCGAGAAGAAGCCGAGACGCATGAGAACAAAGTGGACTACAACGTGCTAGCCCATCTTAGGAAACTACCGGCCAAACTGAGCATTTACGATGCTCTCATCTTATCAAAGGAGATGAGAGAAGCTCGATCAAGGCCTTACTTGATCCGGAAATTTGCTTAGCTCAAATGACCGGAGATTCCTTAGATGAGGTTTGCTCGTTAAAGGAACAGACGAGGCGTTACCTTCACTGGACAATGACCTACTACTGGGACAACGGATCACAACCGACCGTTGTACATTTCGGTTACAATCGGGAAGTTTACGCTCTCCGCAGTATTGGTGGATCCAGGAGCATCAATCAATATAATGAGTCTTCGAACACTAGCATACTTGGAAATTGATGCTCGCGAGCTCGAAGCGTACAAAATGTTATTAAGAGGATTCAACCGTAAAGGAGAAAGAGCCCTCGGGTCAATAACGCTATCGATGAAGACCGGTGACTTAGCAAAGACAACCGCGAAATTTCACATAATTGATTCGTAAACGTCGTTCAACGCTCTACCGGGCCGACCATGGATACATGAAAACGAGATGGTACCATCATCTCTACACCGAGTGCATCAAGTACTACGATGGAGGGGAACAGTGCATCAAAGGTGACTTGCAGCCATTCTCCGTACATGAGATTGGAATCCATGAAGACGCAACTTATTATGCACCGCCAAAGAAAACAATCTTCTCCAGAGATACCGTAACAAATAAAGCAAAGAAAGTTGAGGACGACGAAGAACCCGAAGTTCTAGTCCAACGATCACTCACCACTCCCTTCCGGCGAGATGGTGAAGGTTTCTCCACAACTCGCATCCGAGGTCGAGGCCGGGGACGAGGTCGTGGTAGAGACGCTAGGACAGCTGGACGAAGAAACCAGCCATCAATGTTGATCGGGAAGATAGTTCCGAAGAAGAAAAAGAAATCAAACAAGAAGCAACGACAATAAGTCAGAAGAAGCCGCAATTCAAGATCTCTCTCGAAGATGAGAGGAACGAAGAATACAAATCAATGTACGAAAAGATTAACCACTACGTACATACTATGACCCTAACCCCGATCCATTCTAACAAGATCGAGGGTATGGTAGTCAAAGAGATACGTAGCGACGGTGCAAAATCAATCAAATTCTACCGTGGTGCTTCTTCCTCCAAAACTGAAAATAATGTACAATTCGAAGATGTCACTTCATCAGAATTAATGGAATTACCTTTTGAGTGGTACTCTCCCTGTGTTCAAAATTTAATTCAACGTGGTTTCTTACCTCGACAATGGACAAAAGGCCAATCACAACATTTTGAAAAATTATGGAATAACTCCGTCGTCCTCCCAATTCAAAGTATGGACTCGATTCGGCACGGTAGGGTCGATTGACGATACCGAATTTTGCTTGGTTGTCACTTGCAAGTCCAATGAAAACCGCATGGAAACTACGGACGAACTCGAAGATTTACAAATCGGAGACGCTCCACCGGAATTCGAAGAAGAAATTAAATCCACAATAGATGAGTTAACGGAAGTTAACTTAGGTACCAACGAAGAGCCTAGACCTACCTTTGTTAGCTCCTTACTCAACAAAGAAGACTCCGAAGAAATAATCAAATTATTAATGGAATTTAAGGACTCGCTTTGCTTGGAACTACGATGAAATGCCGTGATCGGCTCCGTAGGTTGCAGTCCATAAGCTAGGAGTCGATCCTACTTCGTTCCGACGTACAAGGTCCCGGAAGAATGCGTCTAGAAATCGAACAACAAGTCATAGCCGAAGTTAAAAAGCTAATAGACGCTAAATTTGTCCGTGAAGAACAATACTCGACTTGGTTAGCCAATGTGGTGCCGCCGTAAAGAAGAATGGTCAAATCAGAATTTGTGTAGACTTCAGAGATTTAAACAAGGCATGTACAAAGGATGAATTCCCTCTACCGATCCCAGAATTAATTATCGACATTGCTTCAACACATGAAATATTCTCGTTCATGGATGGATCTTCAGGATACAACCAGATAAAAATGGCTCCAGAAGATGAAAAGCTTACATCATTCAGAACGCCGATCGGAGTATTTTGCTACATAGTAATGCCATTCGGACTGAAGAACGCAGGAGCAACCTACCAGAGAGCAATGACAAAAATTTTTGATGATCTCATCCACAATCAATTCGAATGCTACGTGGACGATGTGGTCATCAAAAGCAAAGTAAAGGAAAACCACTCGTATGATTTGAGAATTGTTTTCGAACGATTAAGACAATTTAACCTTAAGATGAATCCCTTAAAATGCGCCTTCGGTGTCACCTCCGGGATATTCTTAGGATTCGTTGTCCGACATCGTGGAATTGAAATCGACCCGGAGAAGATTAAAGCTATCTTAGAAATGCCGCCTCCCGTAACCTTAAAACAACTACGATCTTTTCAAGGGAAGTCGGCATATCTTCGACGCTTTATCTCAAACCCGTCGGTAGGTGTCAGCCTTTCTCGGCACTAGTTAAAAAGGACGCCAAATTTATTTGGGAAGAGAAATGCCGAAGGCCTTCGAGGACATTAAACAATATTTAATGACACCTTCGTCTTAGCAGCCCCAGCCTCGGGTAGACCGCCGATACTTTATACCGCGGCTTTAGACGACTCTCTCGGAGCTCCGTTAGCCTGTGTCAATGATGAGGGTAAAGAAAATGCTCTTTACTATCTAAGCCGTCGTTTACTTCCGACGGAAATAAGGTATCCCGCAATTGAAAAGCATTGTTTGGCCCCGATCTTCGCCGCTCAAAAGCTCGTGCACTACATGCTTTCTCATAAGGTCAACCCGATCTCGAAATTTAATCCATTGCAATACTTAATGACCCGTCCAACGCTTTCCGGCAGACTTTCCAGATGGTCAATGATATTATTGCAATTTGATATAACTTTCGTGCCTCTGCGTGCCGTAAAAGGACAAGTCTTAGCAGACTTCCTCGCAGCGCACCCTTTGCCGGCGGAATCTCCTCTCAATGACGATCTGTCAGATGAACAAATAATAAACCTAGAAGACCTTGATGATCGACGTTGGGAATTATATTTCGACGGAGCATCTTCAAGACACAAAGACGAAGAATCGCAAGTGATAGTGCCCGTGAAGGCAGGAATCGGGCTAATCTTTATAACACCGGAGCGGGGGATGTTAAGATACTCCTACCACTTGACAGAACCGTGTATAAACAATGAAGCAAAATACGAAGCCCTCATAACAGGACTGGAATTAGCTATTCAAATGGGGATAACAGACATCAACATCTACGGGGATTTGCAGTTAATCATTCAACAGATCGCCGGACAATACATAATTTTAAAGCCAAGACTCGAACAATACTTCCAAGCATGACATACAATTGTTGAACATGATTCCAAATGTGACAATCTACAAAATTCTCGAAAAGAAAATGCTTTAGCAGATGCTTTAGCCCGTCTTGCAAAAGAATTTGCCCGTTTACAAGATGAATCAATGGAAGTGTCGGTTCACGGACGTCAGTCCTATCACAGCCGACATAGACACAATACACAAATCGAAAAAGAAAAAGAATCAGCTACGAAGCAGGTGACAAAAAACACGTAAGATCGGCGACGACCATTGATGGACTACCTGCAAACAGGAAAGCTACCAGACGATAGGACGCTAGCCCATCAGATCAAGAAAAGAACTCTGTCTTACGCATTAATAAACAACACATTGTACATAAGGTCTTTTGATCAAATGTGGCTAAGGTGCTTAAGCGGGTCCGAGGCCCGTGAAATCGTTAAAGAGGTGCATTAAGGACTCTGTGGCGCTCACCAGTCGGGTCCAAAGATGAAAATGAAAATTAAAAGACTAGGGTACTACCGGCCCTCGATGATGACCGACCGCATGAAAATCGCCAAGAGCCGTCATCAATGCCAAGTGCACGGAGTGGTTCTACACCAACCTCCAAATGTGCCGCACCCGACAATTGCGTCGTGGCCATTCGAATGTTGGGGCACGGATATAGTGGGTCCGATAGAACCACCATCTTCAAAAGGACATCGCTTCATTCTTGCGGCTACGGATTACTTTTCCAAGTGGGCAGAGGCGGTTCCACTTAGAGAAGTGAAAGCACACCACGTGCTACGCTTTTCAAGAACCAAGTTGTCTACCGTTTCGGAGTGCCGCGCAGATCATCTCGTATAATGGGTCAGCATTCGAAGCACACAAATCAACAATTTTGTCAGGAGACATGGAATCGACTGGCGATACTCAACAACTTACTACCCAAGAGCAAACGGTCTCGCTGAGGCTTTTAATAAAACTCTCGTTCAAATCTTAAAGAAAACCTTGGACGATAATAAGAGAAATTGGCACGAGAAGTTGTTAGAAGCCTTATGGGCCCACCGGACAACCTTCAGAACTCCTACTCAAGCTACACCTTACGCTCTGGTGTATGGGTCCGAGGCAGTGTTACCTTTAGAGGTTCAGCTTCCTTCACTCAGGATTGCAGTTGCAAACAAGATCACGACAGAAGAGAACGCCAAATTACGACTCGAAGAATTAGAAGGCTTGGAAGGGAAAAGACTTGCAGCACAACAGAATTTAGAACTATACCAAGCTAAGATGGTTCAAGCCCATGACAAACTGGTCCGTCCAAGAACCTTCAAAGTTGGTGACTTAGTTCTCGTTCTCAAGAGACCTATTCTTGCACACCGCAAGATAGGAGGAAAATTTGAACCCACTTGGGAAGGACCGTTTGTGGTTGAAACAAGATACTCGGGAGGTTCCTACCGGCTAGTGAATTGCGAGGAGAACGACATATGCTTCCGATCAACGGACGATACTTGAAAAGTATTACGCTACCTGACGTTTCAAAGGAATGAATTCTTCATCCCTAAGAAACACGGGCGAAGTAATTACTTATGATTGGGTCCGAACCCAAAAATAATAAAATGTGTTAAAATAAATAAAATCATGATAATAAAGTTTCCTTGTTTTCTCTTCCAAATCAAAATCTCTTCCCTGATCTTATCCTACTTCATTCCTGTTAAATTTAAAAAAAAAAAATACAAGAAGTAATAAAAAATGTCTTTAATAAACATTTTCTTAATGTTCTTGTTCTTAGTACAGCCCCTGATCCTTTTCCTTGTCTTTTCGCAGGGAAATATTGAACGGGCGGTTGGTCTTGAACTTTAAGAATGGCGTAAGCCTTGCACTCGATGAAAAGAGGGTGAAAGATGGAGCGATAATCGAGATTGACTCGGATTTCGCACCGACGAGCCTACAAGACGAGGAAAGTGACCGGGTCCCGCTAACCGAGAAGAACTACCCGGGCGAGACAAGTGATGAAAGTGGGTGGCCCAAGCCACCAATCCAACAACAAGAAAAGAAAAGCAAACACCGAAGAAGATAAGAAAATGAAGTCCGTAGTCGCTACGGCGAGGGCGAGCTTGTCGGCCGCCGCGCCCACGGAGATTCAAGAAGTGCGAAGAGCTACTCTCACGACAACGCAACGAAGAAATAAGAATCGCCGTATCCATAAGATGTTAACAAAACTAGATGCGGACCGCCGCGACGAGACAAGCTGCTAATGCCGAGTACATACACTTCGAGGACACCGGTTCACCGAGAACCCGAAGAAAGGAGGCCAGCTCCTAGGATAACGTAAAGAATCGGGGAAATCTCCGGAAGATCGAAGAAAGAAGGCTACCACGCCACCGGATAGAACCACCAAGTGATGCATGACCTTGTTGCGGAGCAACCCAGGGGATGTCTCGACAGGCATCATCCCTGAGGAGCCGAGGTATGCAGGAGAACGTGAAAGGATTGAACCATATATCCCACAATATGTCACAAGGCCTCGCCATCTGCAGATCATTCCGGAATACGAGCTGGAGAGAATGCAAAATGTTGAAAAGAAAACCTTTGAATACTTCGAGAGAATTAAAGGAAGAAGAATCAACATACTAGAGGGCCTCGAGCTACATACCGACGTATTCTCAGAATATGAACAATAGCAAATCGTGGATTGTATCCGGGATTTGAAAAGAATGGGCCGAGCAGGCCGCCTAAGGGAGAATACCTACTCGTAACCCCGTAGATGGATGCCGGGGAAGGGAAGAATCACAATACAATGCGGATGCCGCTACAACTTTGTCGAAGACAGAAGGGAAACCCACCGGAATACTCCGTCATGGGCAAGTAGATCCGATGCCATTAGTCATCAAGAGAATGGTAAAAAGATTGATAATATGGAGGGTACCGCCAGCAGATTGCATACCCAATAGCTGCATTATCAACATCTACAAACAGAGTGACCGCATACCCCCACATATAGATCACCACGACTTCGTCGGACCTTTCGCACGCTCTCTTTCCCGAACGAGTGTGACATCATGTTCGGATCCGACCTCCGGATAAGCAGGCCCGGGTGAGTTCCGAGGGCCGATAAAGATACCTTTACCGGTAGGTTCCGTCATGATATCGAAGGGCAACGGAGCGGATATCGCTAAGCATTGCATACCGGAGTGCCGATGAAGCGGATCTCAGTTACTTTCAGGAGAATGGATGACAGGAAGACACCTTACCATTTTCAACCAGACCCAGAGCTAGAGAACCTCCGGCCTTACAAGCTGTGAGTTACATGGGAGATATCACACCTCCAACGTACATCCAGCCGGCATCCTTGCCAAGGATGGCTTGGAAGGTGATGTTATTAACCATGTACCCCACTATTCATACATGGATTTTTTGACAGATGCTTCTTTGGATGGACCAACAAAGATCATACATAGTCCGTTTTGAGTTTACATGGATTGTATGAAATGTATTCCAGATCGAGTTGTATGATGTATTTTCAACATGATTGGAATGAAAGTGACCATGTCACATTTTTGGCCTTCACCTCTTTTGTGCAAATTGATTAGGAAACGCCATTAAAGTTAAATGAACTTCGAAACAAAGAACGTAAAAGAAATAAAAAAGGGATAAAAGAAAACTTTCTTTAAAAATCTAAAAATGACGAACACCAAATTCACATGAACATTAAATAAACGATAAAATAAAATTTGAATCATTAAAAGATAAACGAAATCAACATAAATGTTAAATCAAATCACAAATCAAATTCTCAATCAAATTCCAAATCCACTCTCGATCAAATTTCAAATTTGATCTTCCCAAATCTCAAATCAAATTCTCAACCGAATTCCAAATCCAATCTCGATCAAATTTCAAATTTGATCTTCTAAATTTCAAATCAAATCTTAAATCAAATTTCGATCGAGTTCAAACTCATCCTTCCAAATCTCAAATTCAATCTTTCCAGATTTCAAGTCTCAATCAAATTCAAATTCAATTTCTTCCAGATCTCGAATCAAATATCAATCAAATCAAATTCAACCTTTTGGGTCGAGGATTTTACATCCAAGACTGCACTGCTTTAGGATTCTTTCCTATTGCACTGAAATACATCAAATTCAAACTTTTGGGTCGAGGATTTTTACATCCAAGACCGCACCGCTTTAGGATTCTTTCCTATTGCACCGAAGTACATCAAATTCAAACTTTTGGGTCGAGGATTTTACATCCAAGACCGCACCGCTTTAGGATTCTTTCCTATTGCACCGAAATACATCAAATTCAAACTTTTGGGTCAAGGATTTTACATCCAAGACCGCATCGCTTTAGGATTCTTTCCTATTGCACCGAAGTACATCAAATTCAAACTTTTGGGTCGAGGATTTTACATCCAAGACTGCACTCGCTTTAGGATTCTTTCCTATTGCACTGAAGTACATCAAATTCAAACTTTTGGGTCGAGGATTTTACATCCAAGACTGCACTGTTTTAGGATTCTTTTCCTATTGCACTGAAATACATCAAAATCAAACTTTTGGTTCGAGGATTTTACATCCAAGACTGCACTGCTTTAGGATTCTTTTCCTATTGCATCGAAGTACATCAAATTCAAACTTTTGGGTCGAGGATTTTACATCCAAGACTACATCGCTTTAGGATTCTTTTCCAATTGCACTCGAAATACATCAAATTCAAACTTTTGGGTCGAGGATTTTACATCCAAGATCGCACTCGCTTTAGGATTCTTTTCCTATTGCACCGAAATACATCAAATTCAAACTTTGGGTCGAGGATTTTACATCCAAGATCGCACTCGCTTTAGGATTCTTTCCTATTGCACCGAAATACATCAAAATCAAACTTTTGGGTCGAGGATTTTACATCCAAGACTCGCACCGCTTTAGGATTCTTTTCCTATTGCACCGAAGTACATCAAATTCAAACTTTTGGGTCGAGGATTTTACATCCAAGACCGCATCGCTTTAGGATTCTTTTCCTATTGCACCGAAATACATCAAATTCAAACTTTTGGGTCGAGGATTTTACATCCAAGACCGCACCGCTTTAGGATTCTTTTCCTATTGCACTCGAAATACATCAAATTCAAACTTTTGGGTCGAGGATTTTACATCCAAGACCGCACTCGCTTTAGGATTCTTTCCTATCGCACCGAAGTACATCAAATTCAAACTTTTGGGTCGAGGATTTTACATCCAAGACCGCATCGCTTTAGGATTCTTTCCTATTGCACTGAAGTACATCAAATTCAACCTTTTCGGTCGAGGATTTTACATCCAAGACTGCACTGCTTTAGGATTCTTTTCCTATTGCACTGAAATACATCAAAATCAAATTCTTGAGGTTAAGGATTTTACATCCAACACCGCATTGCTCTGAGATCTCTCCTCATTGCAATGATTCAATCTGATCAATTCAATTTTCTTTCGAGGTTGAAGATGTTACATCTACAACATCAGAATTCCAATTTTCATTTCAAATGAAATCCTTCAAATTAATCTTGACAAACTTCAATCTAAATTGAAACTCCAAACTAAAATCTAAACTCACACATCAAAACTTAAATTGAAACAAAATAAAATCTAAATCGAAATTCCCCCAGATCATGTGATTTGGGATTCACCTCCTTTTCCTTTCCCCAGCGAGAGTTCAGGAATCTCTGATTTCAAAGATATACTTGCTACTCCCCAGCGGAAATTCTTTTATTTCGTCCTAAGTTTGTCACTTGGACTTCTGTGTTGGTTTTGTTGATCGTTTCGGTCAACGCCAATACGCGCGGTGTGCTCTGTCAGCTCACCACACCTATTGGGGGTCCATTTGTTGACCTCATTTTTGATGAGGTCTTCTCTTCTTCTCTTTAGTACTTAGGATCTAGCCTTAGGCTTTTCCTTCGACTATCTTAGAGGACTAGAATTGGGACCCACCTTTTAGAAATTCAAACCACTTCTTAACTCCCCTGCAAACTCCACAAACTTGACTCGTAGACCCCTAATCACCTAGAGGGTTGAAATCAAATGTGGAAGTTTAAAGGATGAGTTCCTATAGGACTCTTTGGCCTCAGATCGCCACAGGTGGCCTGGTCTGGTGAAGGGGCTGACTTACACACACACTACACTTATACACTACACCTACACACTACACTTCCACATACCTCCTAAAACCACACTCATACCTAACTTGACCTCCTGACTCATGTGGGTGATTCACATGGATGGTCCTTAACCCCTAAGCCCTTGGCTAAGAGGGTTAGGAACAACATAGTGAATGCCTCAAATGGGTCCCTTCATGGCTCACATGGGCTTGACATGGCTTCATGGCTCAACCAAAATGACTTCTTTCCACTTACATCCACCCAATCTTCAATTTTTCAAATTTTCAATTTTTGACCCCGGGACCCTACACCCGCTAGCCTACCCAAAACCCCCGAAATTACCCAAATTTCTCAAAATTTCCAAATTATCCAAAATTCTCCAAAATCATTCCCAAACATTTCCACATCACTTAAATTGATCATCCATAACCAAAAATACCAAAAATTCCAAGAAAACCTCCCAATACCCTCCAAATACCCAAAATACCCCTCTTGACCCAAAAATCCAAAAATTCAGAAAATTCCCAGAAAATTCCAGAAAATCCCAAATATTCCCAATTTAATTTTGTCCAACTACACCATGGGCCAATTTTGTCAATTTACCCTACTTTTGTCAAAACCCCCAATTTGACCCATTTTAACCCTAAGTGAACCCAATGTCATACCAAACCTACCCAATTGACCCCAATTTTGGTCCAATTCAATTCTAAACTTCAATTCAATATCCAAAATATCAATCTAGACCAAATCCAAGCCCAATTTGATTGACATTTGGATCCAATCTCACCTTTGGCCTTAAAGCCCAATTTGGACCCATGACCCAAACCTAACCCAAACTCACCCAATTCAATTCCAATTAACCCCAAATCTTTTCTAAATCTTCCTTAACATTCCCACAAACAAAATACTAACATTATTTGCCCAAAATTTAGACCCAAACCCCACTCAAACTCAACCCAAAGTTAAAAGGCCCAATTTGGACCCATGACCCAAACCTAACCCAAATGAGCCCAAACCCCAAAATCAAAGCCCAACCAAAGTCAAAACCTCTTTGAAACACTCCCATAAACATTTCTCAACATTGATTTTACATCAATTTCAACTCTAGCCCAACATTTGCCCAACTTGGCCCACTTGGACCTACATAAGCCCACTTACCAAATAAATCCAAATTCAAACCAATTCAACTCCAAATCACACTAAATTGACTCCAAGCCCTTCATAGAACATCCCTAAACCAATTATGACATTTATTTGACAAAGTTCTTCACAAAATCTTTACCCAAATGCCCATCCTAAAATCAAAAAGCCCATTCCCCTTAAACTTTCCTAAAAGCCCACTTCACCACATTCAAAAGCCCAAATCCATCCAAAGCCCACATGGCATTTCCCCTCATCATCCATTTAATCAAAATCACCCCTAAGTTTCAAAATCATCAATTAAACCATTCCAAATCAAGCTTCATGCAAATTTTCACCAAAATATCCAAAATTCTTAAAACCCATTTCCATGAAATTGACTCAACTTTCCCCAAGCCAAAGACAAGCCATGCAAGCCATGGACAAGCCACATGAAGCCATGGAAGGCTCGACATGTGACCATGCCATTAATGGTAAAAGGAGGGGCCCCTTTCCTAATCTTTCATTAAGCATTTTTTACCTTAAGCATGTCACACACTAAACCATGTTTAGCCACCTCATCATAGATAGAGACCACACCACTTTCCCTTGGCCGACCCAATCGATCCTCTCAGCCCAAAATCAGGCCATGGGGAGGTGCACCCAACCCAAACCAATGGGTTGACCAAATTAAGGCCAAAATGACCCCCTCCCCATTCCATTTTAATTCAAAGCCTTTACACATGGCAATTGTCAATTGAATGCACAAACCTCCAACCCTGACCCACTCGGACTCGAGGGTGACCACCTGCCCGCCGGCCCGCCTGGATCGCCGGAAAACACCATGGCCGAGACCTTGGGAGGAGCCAAAGTTTGGAATTCCCACTTGCTGAGCTGCCCCATGCCAAATGGTCACCATGGCTGTTCTTCTCCTCCCCAGAGCAGCTGATCCCATGCCTCGACTCCCCCTGGAAGGCTCTCCAGCCTCTCCTATTTAAACCCCTCACCCTCACGGCCATGGGAGAGAGTTGCACAAACCTTGCCGAAACTCTGCCAAAATTGTTCCAAACCCTTCTCCACCCTTAGAGCAGTTGATCCCCAGTGTCAATTTGCCTCTAATCCCCACCGATAAAATCCAATTTCCCAACGGAAATTCCACCCAAAACCAGGACACTTCTCCACGAGTGAGCCAATTCCCAAATTGATTGGTTCTACACCTTCACTCGAGACCAAGGGAAGGTGTCCACCAGTAAAAGCCCCATCTCTATGCCACCCAGTTGCTCCAGCCTCCAAGCTTTGTGATCGGGCTTGGTCGAAATCACACCTAGACAATTCACCAGACCAGGAGACTTCATCTGGAGCTTGCTGGGATCCAATCGAAGGTGCAACAACTCTCAGATTGAAGCCACACTTCTCTGAGCAAAGGTATGAGCTAATTTTTCATCCCGAGCTTCTAGAGATTCTCTATTTCGAATGCTTTAATTTCAATGCATGATAGCCCTATAGATGTGTTCGTCTCTTCAAGACGAATCCATAGAGCATAAGAACATGAAAATCCATTGAGTATCGAGTGAGATCTTAGGGATTTAGTGTGGACGGCTCTCGGGTGAGGACGCTCGGGGACGATGAACGGATGCCGTCCATTCAATACACGCGCGGACGAATGGTTCAGATGGCGTCGGACCAGGAGACGGTATGAGAACCGCGAGGCCCGGGCTGCTGACTCAGGTGGCGGCGTCGAATGGGAGCGCGACACGCGGCGTTTCGGAGATGCCGAGGATGAGTTGGCGCCGCGTGGATAAATAGAAAATTAGGGTATTTTTTGATTTATTTAATTCCCTAAACTTCAAAAATTCATAACTCTGTGTAGAAAAATTAGAAAAATAAAATAAAAATACCCTCTTGCTCAGTGAACAGAGGAGAATAATGTGAAAAAGAAATCATTTAATTTCATCAAGTATTTTATTTTTTATAATTTATTTACTCTCTGCATACTTTTAATTCTCCATGCATGTATACAATTCACCATGGCATGAGACCATAGGGCTTTTGAAGCCTCTGAATTTGGGAACATTCCCTGAATTTTCCAAAGTCAGAGGCCATCCCTATGAAGAGTTATTGATTTTTCAAGTTCATGTTACTGTTTTGAGTATTTTAATTCCAAAAAATAGCATGTTGTGAAATAAATTCTAGGAAAATTTGAGGATGTTCCTTATGACCAGAGAACCCTAGGAAAAATAGGTTTTGACTTAGTTCATTTAAAACAACCCTAATTGGCTTAAACACCCAAAATAGGTCTTTAATTAATTAGAGTTAGCCATGCATCAAATTGACTTGAAATCAATTCTCCACTGACCTTTAGGATCAGAGGAATCCACCATAAAAGTTTGAGGTCAATTGGACTTGGTTAGCCCCACTAATTGGGTTGATTAAGCCACTTAGCCATTTTAAACTTTAAAAATTCATAACTTTTAAAATACTTTTCGAAAATTCACCAAATTAGTTTTGGAGCCTCTCTGATATTAGGGGAACCTAAGAAAATTAAAATTTCAATTTTCTAAAAAAGTTGATTTTTAATAATATTTTAATATTTTTAATAATTAAAAAATAATAAAAATCACAAAATTAATAAAATTCACCAAAATGTCACATTTTGAATTTTAATCACATAGGAACAAATCCTACATTTTTCCTAGGTCTATTTAGTGAGATATTAAATTTTAAAGCTTTAAGGTAATTTTAAAATTAAAAAAATGTATTTTCTAGCATTTTCACTAAAATAATTATAATAAATCATAGAAAAATCAGAAAATTGCAAAATTTGCTTCTCTGGTTTCCTTGATTTTAGAGAGATTTTTGAAAAATATAAAATTCATTTTTCAACATTTATTTTATTTTTAAATTAATTAACACTCCAAAATTTAAAATAGTTATAATAAAAATAAAATAATTCAAAAAATCACCAAAATTGGTCCAAGTGATCCTCTGGTCATTAGGAATGTCCCCTAATTTTCTTAAGGACAGAAACTTTCCCTTGGTCATGTTATTAAATTTTCCTTGAAAATCTCTATTTTCTACCAAAAATAATTATATAAATAAATTAAATACAGAAAAATCACATTTTCTCCTCTCATGTCTTTATTGACATATGAGTGAAGTTACATAAAAATTTCAAGTTCATTTGAGTTCAATTTAGTGAGTTATGAAATTATTAAGCTTAAAGTGTAAAGTGGTAATTAAATTTTTTTAACCCTTAATTAAAACTTTAGGTTTAATAAAAAATTAACAAGTAAAATATTTGATCCTAATCTGATTTGGATGATTGAAATTTAAATAATTAAAGGGTAGAAACCCATTAAGCAATTTTAAAATGATTAAACTTTAATTAAATAATGGATTAAATTTGGAAGAATAATAAAATTGGAATTATTAAAATAGGGATATTATTAGGAAGAGATTTATTCTTTAATTTAAAAATCCCTAAATTAATTATCTCATTAATATTCAATTCTTAATTGAAATGATAACTCAAATTCAAAACATTAAAAGACTTAATTATTAAACTAAAATTAAATTATTAACTCTTTTAAAAATTTCAATTAAATTAAAAATAAAATTAAATTAAAAATTAAATTAAATTAAGTAAATTAAATTAAATTAAATTAAATTAAATTAAATTGAAATTAAAAGTTGAATTAAATTAAAAATTAAATTAAAGATTAAATTAAATTAAATTAAATTAAATAAACAAATTAAATTAAATTAAATAACTTATACTAAATTAAATTAAATTAAATAAATAAAATCAAATTAAATTAAACTAAATTAAATCAAATTAAATGAACTAAATTAAATTAAATAAACAAATTAAATTAAATTAAATTAAATTAAATCAAATTAAATCAAATTAAATTAAATTAAATTAAATCAAATTAAATCAAATTAAATTAAAATTAAATCAAATCAAATTAATTAAACATCAAATCAAATTAAATTGAACTATATTGAATTAAATTAAATTAAAACTCAATTAAATTAAATTAAATTGAATTAAATATAACATCACCTAAAACGAGAAAGAAATTAAATATAAAGCAACTTGAACAACTATTCCAAATTTAAACCCATTAACTTAAATTAAATCATTTGAACACCAATTTACCCTCAAATGCTTTAGTCATCATAACTCCTAAATAGAACATTAAATGAAATGTTACTTCACTCATAGGATATTCAAGTGTCTTAAGTTCACTGAGCGAGTTAACAAAACTTGAATCCCCGGACGATTAATTCATTTATATAATCAAATTCATTTGGACTTAAAACAATTCTAGCAATATTGAAAAGATGTTTAAGATTCTTCTTAAACACTTTCTCAATATGATAGGATGTTTATAAGAACAATTGGACTTAATTGTTCTTCGATGAAGAAAATCGTCCTCAAACCAAAACACAAAGAACCTAGACGTTATAGGAGATGACTAGCTATAGGATTAGGAATTTGGTAGAAAACCATAACCCTTCCCTTAGCTTTACCTAGGAACTTGCTTAAATATTCTAATTGTGTTTTAAGTGTAGCTTGGGATGACGGGAAGACCCTCCAGTACGCTTTTATTTTATCGCAATTTACTTTCTTGCAATTTACATTATTGCAATTTATTTAACCGCATCTGCACTTACTTTTCTTGCATGGTAAACAATCGTTGTATGAAAACCCACACCTTTAGGATAGTCCGTAAAAGCTGAAACCAAAACTAAGTTAAAAGTCATTGCAAGATAAAATTCACCGCCACAACATTTCAAAATATAAAACAACTCAAAATTTAATCACAAACGGAACACAAAACTACAATTACAACTAAATTAAAACGTCCCGTTGGATGATCGGGAATACCTCGGATGATGTAACCTACGTGTTGCTAACGGGATTTCCACGGTCTAAATGAAAGTGTGGAACTCATTCGGTTGAGTTTAGCAAATTCATACGGACTAAGTGAATCCGATAAAAATAATGATGCCGGAAGGATGGAACCGTGGGATCTTAACCGGTGTCGTTACAATCAACTTTAAGATTTGTTTTAATTAAAACATAAAAACACTTGGAAATCAAGACTTCTCTAAACCAAAACACTTTTCTCATCCCTTGATTTATGATTTCTAAAACTAAACCTCTGCAACAACAAGGAGCTCGGAGCATGGTGGGCGGCGACGGCCATCGTCATCGATGAAAACCTGAGTCTACTTCAGCAAAACTTTCCTAGAATTAAATAATCAAGTCATAGGACTTCGAGGTAATTTGCCTAGTGCAACATAAATCCTCAACCTCTTCGTTAGGCATTTGCATTGCAAATTAAGCCCTAACCGGTCTTAGGATTCCGAGGTAGTCATTGGGTACGACATAAACCCTCACATCTTCAAGGCTATTTGTATGATTCTATCATATAAATATAAGTCCTAATTAATTAAAATTGGCAAAATCAAAACATTTAAATAAATATTAGGACTTTCTTAAATCCAAGCCAAACAATAGGATAGTCGGGAAATTACCGAAGTTCACTTCGAATCTGTGATTTCTCCTACTTTTCTTCCTTTGGATTCACAAAACAAAATGTTCCAAAATTGATCCATTCCCTATTGAAATTCCAAATTTCAATCCCTTGAAAATCTTAAACTTTGAAATTCTTGAGAGCAGAATTATTGATTATTATCGAGAGTTTTTTAGGTGATTCTCATCACTTAAGATGTAATTAACTATAGGGGCTTGACCTTATAGGGAATTTTAAAGAACCCAGGTAATATAAACCCTGTTTAATGTTTTCATATTAAGCAGGGGAATTTTGTCGGCTTATAAAATTGGTTCGCGGACCAAACGGATGTTACAAATCTTCTAGTTTATTTAATCGAGCCCCACCGTCGAGCGGTGTGTCTATCCTTAGGGATAGATACACGGTTTGTGGTGCGGTGCTCGTTTATATAAACTACTTGGGATGTGAGATCGATTTAATCTCATATCTTAAAACCTTCAAATTTAAAAATTATTTTCAAAATCAAACACTACTTTTCAAATTATTTATTTTAATTAAATTAAAAAATTCGCCGACAGCTTCTGTTAGGCGACCCCCCCTTTAAAATAACACACAACCTAAAAATATGCCGACACCACCATACCCTCGATCTTATTAGAATGGATCGGGGTCAGGGTCATAGTATGTACATAGTGGTTAATCTTCTCGTACATCGATTTATATTTTTCATTCTTTTCATCTTCGAGCGGGATCCTAAATTGCAGCTTCTTCCGACTTATTGTCGCTGCTTCTTGCTTGATCTCTTTTTCTTCTTCATAACTATCTTCCCAATCAACATTGATGGTTGGTTTCTTCTGTCCAACTGTCCTAACATCTCTGCCACGACCTCATCCCCAGCCTCGACCTCGGATGCGAGTTGTGGAGAAACCTTCACCATCTCGTCGTAAGGGAGTGGTGAGTGGCTCGTTGGACTAGAACTTCGAGTTCTTCGTTGTCCCGAACTTTCTTTGCTTCATTCGTTATGGTATCTCTGGAGAAGATTGTTTTCTTCGGAGGTGCATAATAAGATGCATCTTCATGGATTCCAATTTCATGTACGGATAATGGTTGTAAGTCACCTCCGATGCATTGTTCCCCTCCATCGTAGTATTTGATGCACTGATGTAGAGATGATGGTACCATCCAGTTTTCATGTATCCATGGTCGGCTCAGTAGAGCGTTGAACAACGTTTCTGAATCAATTATGTGAAATTTTGCGATTGTCTTTGCTAAGTCACCGGTCTTCATTAGCAGTGTTATTGATCCGAGGGCTCTTTCTCCTTTCTGGTTGAATCCTCTTAATAACATTTTGTCTGGTTCGAGCTCGCGAGCATCAATTTCCAAGTATGCTAGCGTTCGAAGACTCATTATATTAATTGATGCTCCTGGATCCACCAATACTCTGGAAAGTGTAAACTTTCCAATTGTAACTGAAATGTACAACGGTCGGTTGTGGTCTGCTGTCCCAGGTAGTAGGTCATTGTCCGTGAAGGTGACACCTCGCTGTTCCTTTAACGAACAAACCTCATCTAAGGAATCTCCGGCCATTTGAGCTAAGCAAATTTCCGGATCAAGTAAGGCCTTGATCAGAGCTTCTCTCATCTCCTTTGATAAGATGAGAGCGTCATAGATGCTCAGTTTGGCTGGTAGTTTCCTAAGATGGGCTAGCACGTTGTAGTCCACTTTATTTCCATGTGTCTCGATTTCTCCCCGAATGGGTATTTCTTCTGCGGAGGTTGGTTCTTCCTGAACAACCACCTGCTTTCCTTTGTCCTTTGGACCCATTCTCGGGGGTAGAACTCTTCCACTTCTTAAGTTGACTTCTGTAATTTCTCCTGAATCTGGTATTGAGTTTGCTGGTGTCTCCTCTTGAATCGGAATGACAGGTTCTTACGGATTAGCTTCAGAGTCTGAAGGCTCTAACTCTATTGTGACTGGAGCTCCTCGAAACTCGCAGATAGATTCGTTGCTTGTTGAACTCTCGTATCCTCCTTGATGGATGTCTCCTTCATCATTGTGATCATCGAGATTGTGTATGATTCGAGAATTGTCATTTGTATCGAAATCGATGTCCGGATTTGGTTGGTTGTCGCTAGTTACGTAATCGTTATAAACAGTCAAAACGTAGCCAACGCCATAACCCTTATCATTATAAGATCCCACCGGAGTGAGCAGATAATCATACAGAGTTAGAGGTTGGAGGGATTTCTCCCCCGAATCTGAAACAACTATCCTAGGATAAGCAGCCCCTAGTCTAGCCTTAGGAGCCTCAGTCTTCTCTTCTTCATCAATTTTCTTCTTCTCTTCAATCGTTTCCCGTTGAGGTGGTTCTTCTATCGCAAGTGATAGTGCCGACTTGACAGGTTTCGAGCTCTGAATTGAGGCTCGCACCGAAGCAGTTTGGATGTGATCCAAAATCTTTTTTGAAGACCTTGTCCAAGCGATAGCCCATCCATCATCAGTCGCATAGGGATCTATCAGAACAATGAGATCCGTTGAGATAACATTGACGGAACCTCCTTTCTGGGGTTCCTTCATGTATTCCTTCGGGATTGTTATATTCCCTTTCCGAAGATTGTCGTTGAGCCAACTTTTGAAGGTAATACAATCTTCTATCTTGTGCCCAAGCATCCGGTGGTAAGGGCAAAAGTTGGGATCACCTTTCTTGTCGACTTCTTCTAGTCTTTTAGGCTCACGGCGATTGGAAATCTTGAGTCTTCATCGATCTGCGGAACATTTTCGACATCGCATCATTCTTGAACGGATACTCCCAGCTCGAAGCTCCCTTAATGTACGTTGCGGACGAGGCGGTTGTTCATACTTGTTGAGATGACTGATAGCTGGGTCGGGGTTGTTGGTAATTCTGTTGAGGTTGCTGCGGCCGTTCTGACGATATTTGTATCGGTTGCTTGCCTTTGTCGACTGCTGCAACGATCTCGGACTTCTTTTCAAAAGTTTTCACGGGCTTCTGTTTGTCTGTTTTGTCATTGAAACTTAATTGCTTCGCCTCCTCTTGCAAGCTTCCGGCCTTGCTTAACAACTTCTCGAAAGTCTTAATAGTAAATCCCTTGAGGAGAAGTGCTATCGGGCCGTGAAGGCTGTCGGCATTATTTTTAGGTTGTGTTTTATTATGAAAAGGGGGTCGCCTAACAGAAATCGTGCGGCGAATTTTTAATTTAATTTAAATAAATAATTTGAAAAGTAGTATTTGATTTTTGAAAATAATTTTAAATTTGAAGATTTTAAGATATGAAATCAAACCGATCTCACATCCCAAATAGTTTATATAAACGAGCACCGTACCACAAACCGTGTATCTACCCTAAGGATAGACACACTGCTTGATGGTGGGGCTCGATTAAATAAACTAGAAGATTTGTGACATCTGTTTGGTCTACGAACCAATTTTATAAGCCGACAAATTCCCCTGCTTAATATGAAAACATTAAACAGGGTTAATATTACCTGGGTTCTTTAAAATTCCCTATAAGGGCAAGCCCCTATAGTTAATTACATCTTAAGTGTCGGGAATCACCTAAGAAAACTCTCGATAATAATCAGTAATTCTGCTCTCAAGAACTCAAAGTTTAAGTTTTCAAAGGAATGAATTTTGGAATTTCAATAGAGAGTGGATCAAATTTGGAACATTTTATTTTGGGAATTCAAAGGAAGAAAAGGTAGGAGAAATCACAGATTCGAAGCGAACTTCGATAATTTCCCGACAATCCTATTGTTTGGCTTGAATTTAGGAAAGTCTTAATATTTATTTAATGTTTTGATCTTGCCAATTTTAATTAATTAGGACTTATATTTATATGATAGAATCATACAAATAGCCTCGAAGATGTGAGGGTTTATTGTCGTATCGGACGACTACCTCGGAATCCTAAGACCGGTTAGGGCTTAATTTGTAATGCAAATGCCTAACAAAGAGGTTGTGGATTTATGTTGCACTAGGCAAACTACCTCGAAATCCTATGGCTTTGTTGTTTAATTCTAGGAAAGTTTGGCTGATGTAGATTCAAGTTTTGCTGACGACGATGGCCGTGCTGCCCACCATGCTCCCAGCTCCTTGTTGTTGCAGAGGTTTAGTTTTAGAAGTCATAAATCAGGAGATGAGAAAAGTGTTTTGGTTTAGAGAAGTCTTAATTTCCAAGTGTTTTTGTGTTTTAATTAAAACAAATCTTAAAGTTGATTATAACGACACCGGTTAAGATCCCACGGTTCCATCCTTCCGCATCGTTATTTTTATCGGATTCACTTAGTCCGGATGAATTTGCTAAACTCAATCGAATGAGTTCTACACTTTCATTTAGACCGTGGGAAATCCCGTTAGCAACACGTAGGTTACATCATCCGAGGTATTCCCGATCATCCAACGAGACGTTTTAATTTAGTTGTAATTGTAGTTTTGTGTTCTGTTTGTGATTAAATTTTGAGTTGTTTTATATTTTGAAATGTTGTGACGGTGAATTTTATCTTGCAATGACTTTTAACTTAATTTTGGTTTTAGTTTTAGGGACTATCCTAAAGGTGTGGGTTTTCATGCAACAGTTGTTTATCATGCAAGAAAAGTAATTGCGATGCGATTAAAGAAATTGCAATAAAATAAAAGCGTACCTGGAGGGTCTTCCCGTCATCCCAAGCTGCACTTAAAACACAATTAGAATATTTAAGCAAGTTCCTAGGTAAAGCTAAGGGAAGGGTCATGGTTTTCTACCAAGTTCCTAATCCTATAGCTAGTCATTTCCTATGACGTCTAGGTTCTTGTGTTTTGATTTGAGGACGATTTTCTTCATCAAAGAATAATTAAGTTGAATTGTTCTTATAAGTACCCTATCATATTGAGGAGGTGCTTAAGAAGAATCTTAAACATCTTTTCAATATTTCTAGGATTGTTTTAAGTCCAAATGAATTTAATTATACAAATGAATTAATCGTCCGGAATTCAAGTTTTGTTATCTTGCTCGAGTGAACTAGGACATTTGAATATCCTATAAGTGAAGTAGCATTTCATTTAACGTTCGTTTAGGAGTTATGATAACCAAAGCTCTCGAGGGCGAATCGGTGTTCAAATGGTTTATGATTTAGTTTAACTTCGGTTAAAGGGTTTAAATTTGGAATAGTGTTCAAGTTGCTTTATGTTTAATTTCTTTATGTCTTAGGTAATGTTATTTAATTCAATTTCATTTAACTTTAATTTAATTTAATTTAATTTTAATTTTAATTTAATTTAATTTAATTCAATTTAGTTTGATTTGATGTTAAATTAATTTAGTTTAATTTGATTTAATTTCCTTTAATTTAATTTAATTTGATTTAATTTTAATTTAATTTAATTTAATTTAATTTAATTTAATTAAATATGTTTTAATTTAATTTAATTTAATTTAATTTAACATTTTTTAATTTAATTTAGTTTAATTTAATTTAATTTAATTAATTTATTTAATTTAATTTAATTTAATTTATTAATTTAATTTAATTTAATTTAATTTGTTAATTTAATTTAATTTAATTTAATCTTTGATTTAATTTTATTTTTAATTTTAATTTAATTGAAAATTTAAAAAGAGTTTAATAATTTAACTTTTTAATTTAATTTAATGATTAAGTCCTTTAACATTTTAAAACTTAAATTTGAATTATCATTTTTAATTAGGAATTAAATATTATTGAAATGATTAATTTAGGGATTTTTAAATTAAAGAATAAATCTCTTCCTAATAATATCCCTATTTTAATAATTCCAATTTTATTATTCTTCCAAATTTAATCAATTATTTTATTAAGGTTTATTCCAATTATTTTAAATTGTTTAATGGGTTTCTACCCTTTAATTATTTATATTTCAATCATTCAAATCAGATTAAGATCAAATATTTTACTTGTTAATTTTATTAAACCTAAAGTTTTAATTAAGGGTTAAAATTTTTTAATTACCATTTTGCCCTTCAAGCTTAATAATTTCATAACTCACTAAATTGAGTTTAAATGAACTTGAAATTTTTATGTAACTTCATTCATATGTCAATAAAGACATGAGAGGAGAAAATGTGATTTTTTTGTTTTTTATTTATTTATATAATTATTTTTAGTGGAAAATAGGGATTTCCAAGGAAACTTTAATAATATGACCAAGGGAAAGTTTCTGTCCTTAAGAAAATTATGGGACATTCCTAATGACCAGAGGACCACTTGGACCAATTTTGGTGATTTTTTGAAGTATATTATTTTTATTATAATTATTTTAAGTTTTGGAGTGTTAATTAATTTAAAAATAAAATAAAGGTTGAAAAATGAAATTTATATTTTCTAAAAATCTCTCTGATATCAAGGAAATCAAAGAATCAATTTCTGCAATTTTTTGATTTTTCTATGATTTATTATAATTATTTAAGTGAAAATGCCAAAAAATGTATTTTTTAATTTTTAAATTACCTTAGGGCTTTAAAATTTAATATCTCATTAAATAGACCTTAGAAAAATATGGGGTTTGTTCCTAAGTGATTAAAATTCAAAATGTGACATTTTGGTGAATTTTATTATTTTTATGATTTTTATTATTTTTTAATTATTAAAATATTAAAATAATACAAAAAATCAACTTTTTTAGAAAATTGAAATTTTAATTTTCTTAAATTTCCCTAATATCAGAGAGTCTCCAAAACCAATTTGGTGAATTTTTGAAAGGTATTTTGAAAGTTATGAATTTTTGAAATTTAAATTGATTAAATGGCTTAATCAACCCATTTAGTAGGGCTAACCAAGTCCAATTGACTTCAAATTTTTATGGTGAGTTCCTCTGATCCTAAAGGTTAGTGGAGAATTGATTTCAAGTTAATTTGATGTATGGTTAGCTCTAATTAATTAGGGATCTATTTTGGGTGTTTAAGCCAATTAGGGTTATTTTAAATGAGTTAACTCAAAACCTATTTTTCCTAGGGTCCTCTGGTCATAAGAGACATCACTAAATTTTCTTAGAATTTATTTCACAACATGCTAATTATTGGAATTAAAATACTCAAAACGAGTAACATGAATTTGAAAAATCAATAACTTCTCATAGGGATGGCCTCTGACTTTGGAAAATTCAGGGAATGTTCCCAAATTCAGAGGCTTCAAAAGCCCTATGGTCTCATGCCATGGTGAATTTCCTATATGCATGGAGAATTAAAATAATGCAGAAGAGAAATAAATCATTAAAAGTAAAATACTTGATGAAATTAAATAATTTCTTTTCCACATTATTCTCCTCTGTTCACCGAGCAAGAGGGTATTTTTATTTTATTTTTCTGATTTTTCTACACAAAGTTATGGATTTTTGAAGTTTAGGGAATTAAATAAATCAGAAAATCCCTAATTTTCTATTTATCCGAGTCGGCGCCGCGTCAACCTTAAAATCCCCGAAGTGCCGCGTGGCGCGCTCCCATTCGACACCGCCACTTGAGTCAGCAGCCCGGGTCCCGCCTTCCGCGTATCATCCGTTGATCCGACCTAATCTGAGTCATCCGTCCGCGCGTGTATTAAATGAACGACATCCGTTCATCGTCCCCAAGCATCCTCACCCGAGAGCCGTCCACACTAAAACCCTAAGAACTCACTCAATACTTAACGGATTTTCGTGTTCTTATGTTCTATGGATTCGTCTTGAAGAGACGAACACATCTATACGGTGATCATGCATTGAAATTAAAGCATTTGAAATGGAGAATCTCCGAAGCTCGGGATGAAGAATTAGCTCATACCTTTGCTCGCAGAAGTGTGGCTTCAATCCGAGGGTTGTGTCACCTTCGATTAGATCCCGACAAGCTCCGGATGAAGTCTCCTGGTCCAGTGAATTGCCTAGGTATGATTTCGACCACAGCTCGATCACAAAGCTTGGAGGTCGGAGCAACCGGGTGGCTCTGGAGATGGGGCTTTCGATGGGAAACTTCTCCTCTGGGTCCAGTGAAGGTGTGGGACCGACCGATTTGAGGATTGATCCACCGTGGAGAAGTGTCCCGGTTTTGGGTGGAATTTTGGCTGAGAAATTGGGTTCGTTGGTGGGGATTAGTGGCAAATTGGCACCGTGGATCAATTGCTCTAAGTATGGAGAGTGATCCGGAACAATTTTGGCAGAGTTTCAGTAAGGTCTGGTTCAGCACCTCCCATGGCCGAGAGGGGGTGGTGTTTAAATAGGAGAGGGTGGAGGGCCTCCCAGGGGGAGTTAGGGCTTGGGATCAGCTGCTCTTGGCAAGAGAAGAACAGCTACAATGGCCACTGGGGATGGGGCAGCTCAGCAGGTGAGAATTCCAAGTTTGGGCTCACATGTGAGCTCTCGGCCTGGTGGTTTCCGGCGGCCTGGTGGTCGGCCGACCAGTGGTCGGGTCACCGTTGTCACCGGGGAGGTCGTGGCTGGAGCTTAGTGCGATCAATTGGGCCTTGCCATGTGTAAAGGGGATGGCTTGGAATGGAATGGGGAAGAGGCCATTTTGGCTTGGTTTGGGTCAACCCATCATTTTGGGCTTGGTTCACCCTTCAAGGTGGCTTTGGGTGTTGTGGGAGTCAAAAGGATCGGCTGGTTTGGCATGGAGAAGTCCTTATCCAAATATATTTGGATTAAATTTAGGTTAAGGTGAAACATGCTTAAGGTTAATGACTTTTAGGAGGTGCTTAAAGGACCTCCTCCTTTTGCCATTTAAGGAGAGTTGACAACTTAGAGATCCTCATGGCTTGCCAATGGCTTGCATGTGGCTTCATGGTTCCATGTGGCTTGGGAAAAGATCGGGTCAATTTCATAAAAGGGATTTTCGTGGATTTTGGCACTTTAATGGAAATTGTTATGGGGCTTGATTTGGAATTGTTTAATTGATGATTTTGAAACTTAGGGGTGATTTTGATTAAATGGATGATGAGGGGAAGTGTCATGTGGGCTTTGGATGAATTTGGGCTTTTGAATTTGAAGGAAGTGGGCTTTTAGGAAGGTTTAAGGGAAGTGGGCTTTTTGAATTTTAAAATTGACTTTAGGATGAAATTTTGGTAAAGGCTTGGGCCAAATAATTGTTGGGTTTAGCTCATAGATGTGTCATGAGTGACTTGGAGCAAATTGGGAGTGATTTGGGTTTGAATTGGGTCGAATTTGGGCTCCTTTGGTGAATGGGCCAATATAGGTCAAAGTGGGCTAACTTGGGCCAATGTTGGGCTAGGGTTGAAATTGATATAAAATTAATGTTGGGAAATGTTTATGGGAGTGTTTCAAAGAGGTTTTGACTTTGGTTGGACTTTGATTTTGGGGTTTGGGCTTATTTGGGTTAGGTTTGGGTTTAGGTCAAAATTGGGCCTTTTAACTTTGGGTTGAATTTGAGTGGGGTTTGGGTCTAAATGTTGGGCAAATCATGTTAGTGTTTTGTTTGTGGGGATGTTAAGGAAGATTTGGAAAAGATTTGGGGTTAATTGGAGTTGAATTGGGTGAGTTTGGGTTATGTTTGGGTCATGGGTCCAAATTGGGCTTTAAGGCCAAAAGTGAAATTTGATCCAAATGTCAATCAAATTTGACTTGGATTTGATCTAGATTGGTATTAGGAATGTTGAATTGAAGTTTAAATTTGAATTGGACCAGAATTTGGGTCAATTGGGTAGGTTTGGTTTAACATTGGATTCACTATGGGTTAAAATGGGTCAAATTGGGGGTTTTGACAAAAGTGGGGTAAATTGACAAAATTGGCCCATGGTGTTGTTGAAAGAAATGAAATTGGGAATATTTGGGATTTTCTGGAATTTTCTAGGAATTTTCTGAATTTTTGGATTTTTGGGTCAAGAGGGGTATTTTTTGTTATTTGGAGGGTATTGGGAGGTATTCTTGGAATTTTTGATATTTTTGGCTTTGGATGATCAATTTGAGTGGAGAGAAATGTTTAGGAATGATTTTGGGGAATTTTGGGTGATTTGGAAATTTTTGAAAAATTTGGATAGTTTCAAGGGTTTTGGGTAGGCTAAGCGGGTGCAGGGTCCCGGGGGTCAAAAATTGAAAATTTGGGAAATTGAAGATTGGGTGAATATAAGTGGAATGAAATGATTTTGGTTGAGCCATGAAGCCATGAAGCCATATCAAGCCCACATGATCCATGAAGGGACTCATTTGAGGCATCCACTATGTTGTTCCTAACCCTCTTAGCCAAGGGCTTAGGGGTTAAGGACCATCCATGTGAATCACCTACATGAGTCAGGAGGTCAAGTTAGGTATAGGTGTGTGAAAGTGTAGGGTATAGGTGTAGTGTGTGTGTAAGTCAGCCCCTTCACCAGACCAGGTGTGTGAAAGTGTAGGGTATAGGTGTAGTGTGTGTGTAAGTCAGCCCCTTCACCGACCAGGCCACCCAGGGTAGTCTTAAAGCCAAAGAGTCCTATAGGAACTCATCCTTTAAACTTCCACATTTGATTTCAACCCTCTAGGTGATTAGGGGTCTCACAATCAAGTTTGTGGAGTTTGCAGGGAGTTAAGAAGTGGTTTGAATTTCTAAAAGGTGGGTCCCAATTCTAGTCTTCTAAGATAGTCAAAGGAAAAGCCTAAGGCTAGATCCTAAGTACTAAAAAGAAGAAGAGAAGACCTCATCAAAAATGAGGTCAACAAATGGACCCCCAATAGGTGTGGTGAGCTGACGGAGCACACCGCGCGTATTGGTGTTGACCGAAGCGATTAATAAAACCAACATAGATGTCCAAGTGACAACCTTAGGACAAAGTAGAAGAGTTTTCGGCTGGGGAGTGTCAAGTATGTCTCTGAAACTGGAGATTCCTGAACTCTCGCTGGGGAAAGGAAAAGAAGGTGAATTCCAAATCACATGATCTGGGGGAATTTCGATTCAGATTTTATTTTGTTTGAATTTAAGTTTTGATTTGTGAGCTCAGATTTTAGTTTGAGTTTTAATTTAGATTGAAGTTTTGTTAAGATTAATTTGAAGGGATTTTGATTTGAAATGAGAATTCGAATTTTGTGGTTTTAGATGTAACATCTTCAACCTCAAAAGAAAATTGAATCGATTGGATTGAATCATTACAATGAGGAGAGATCTCAGAGCAATGCGATATCGGATGTAGAATCCTTAACCTCAAGAGTTTGATTTCGATGTATTTCATTGCGATAGGGAAAGAATCCTAAAGCAATGCAGTCTCGGATGTAAAATCCTCAACCCCAAGAAATTTAAATTTGATGTATTTCATTGCGATAGGGAAATGATCCTAAAGCAATGCAGTCTCGGATGTAAAATCCTCAACCTCAAAAGTTTGAATTTGATGTATTTCATTGCGATAGGGAAAGGATCCTAAAGCAATGCAGTCTCGGATGTAAAATCCTCAACTCCAAAAAGTTTGAATTTGATGTATTTCATTGCGATAGGGAAAGGATCCTAAAGTAATGCAGTCTCGGATGTAAAATCCTCAACCCCAAGAATTTAAATTTGATGTATTTCATTGCGATAGGGAGAAAGAATCCTAAAGCAATGCAGTCTCGGATGTAAAATCCTCAACTCCAAAAGTTTGATTTTGATGTATTTCATTGCAATAGGGGAAAGAATCCTAAAGCAATGCAGTTTCGGATGTAAAATCCTCAACTCCAAAAGTTTGAATTTGATGTATTTCATTGCAATAGGGGAAAGAATCCTAAAGCAATGCAGTTTCGGATGTAAAATCCTCAACTCCAAAAGTTTGATTTTGATGTATTTCATTGCAATAGGGGAAAGAATCCTAAAGCAATGCAGTTTCGGATGTAAAATCCTCAACTCCAAAAAGTTTGAATTTGATGTATTTCATTGTGATAGGGGAAAGAATCCTAAAGCAATGTTGTTTCAGATGTAAAATCCTCAACTCCAAAAGTTTGATTTTGATGTATTTCATTGCAATAGGGGAAAGAATCCTAAAGCAATGCAGTTTCGGATGTAAAATGCTCAACTCCAAAAAGTTTGAATTTGATGTATTTCATTGCGATAGGGAAAAGATCCTAAAGCAATGCAGTCTCAGATGTAAAATCCTCAACTCCAAAAAGTTTGAATTTGATGTATTTCATTGCGATAGGGAAAGGATCCTAAAGCAATGCAGTTTCGGATGTAAAATCCTCAACTCCAAAAGTTTGAATTTGATGTATTTCATTGCGATAGAGAAATGATCCTAAAGCAATGCAGTCTCGGATGTAAAATCCTCGACCCAAAGAATTTAAATTTGATGTATTTCATTACGATAGGGAGAAAGAATCCTAAAGCAATGCAGTTTCGGATGTAAAATCCTCAACTCCAAAAGTTTGAATTTGATGTAATTCATTGCGATAGGGAAAGAATCCTAAAGCAATGCAGTCTAGGATGTAAAATCCTCAACTCCAAAAGTTTGAATTTGATGTATTTCATTGCAATAGGGGAAAGAATCCTAAAGCAATGCAGTTTCGGATGTAAAATCCTCAACTCCAAAAGTTTGAATTTGATGTATTTCATTGCAATAGGGGAAAGAATCCTAAAGCAATGCAGTTTCGGATGTAAAATCCTCATCCCCAAGAAATTTAAATTTGATGTATTTCATTGCGATAGGGAAATGATCCTAAAGCAATGCAGTCTCAGATCTAAAATCCTCAACCTCAAAAGTTTGAATTTGATGTATTTCATTGCAATAGGGGAAAGAATCCTAAAGCAATGCAGTTTCGGATGTAAAATCCTCAACTCCAAAAAGTTTGAATTTGATGTATTTCATTGCGATAGGGAAAGGATCCTAAAGCAATGCAGTCTCGGATGTAAAATCCTCAACTCCAAAAGTTTGATTTTGATGTATTTCATTGCGATAGGGAAAGAATCCTAAAGCAATGCAGTCTCGGATGTAGAATCCTCAACTCCAAAAGTTTGATTTTGAATAGTCATTGACTTTGCAAAGATTTGTAGTGTTTATTTGAAAAAGTGTGGAATTTTGGTGTTTCGAGAATTTCATGAAAGTTGTAAAAGACTTTCATGGAAGGAAATAGATTAGGGGGGAATATGTAGATGTTACATACCCCGTTCAAAAGAGTTAATTGAAAGTTGCTGGTTTGGATTGGATATAATTCCTCGCCATCAGATTCGATCCGCATCAATGGAATCAACCGCTTCCATCCCAGACAAGGGAGAGAGTAGAACGGATTGGATTTCAGATTTGGAAGGTTGAGTTTGAACTCGATTGAGATTTGATTTGAGATTTGATTTGATTGAATTTGAATTTGATTGAGATTTGATTTGAAATCTGGAAAGATCGAATTTGAGATTTGATTGAGATTTGGAATTGAAATCTATGTTCATTTTGTTTGTCTTTAACGGTTCAAATTTTATTTTATCGTGAATTTAATGTTCATGTGAATTTGGTGTTCGTCATTTTTTAGATTTTTAAAGAAAGTTTTTTTTATTTTTATTTTTATTTCTTTTCTGTTCTTTGTTCGAAGTTCATTTAACTTTAATGGCGTTTCCCAGTCAATTTGCACAAAAGAGGTGAAGGCCAAAAATGTGACATGGTCACATTCATTCCAATCATGTCGAAGATACATCATACAACTTAATTTGGAATACATCTCATACAATCCATGTAGACTCAAAACGGACTATGTATGATCTTCGTCGATCCATCCAAAGAAGCATCTGTCAAAAATCTATGTCTGAATAGTGGGGTACATGGTCAATAACATCACCTTCCAAGCCATCCTTGGTAAGGATGCCGGATGGATGTACGTTGGAGGTGTGATATTTTCCAAGTAACTCACAGCTCGTAAGGCCGGAGGCTCTCTAGCTCCGGTTCTGGCTGGAAGTGGTAAGGTGTCTTCCTGTCATCCATCCTTCTGAAAGTAACTAAGATCCGCTTCACTGGTACTCCTGGTATGCAATGTTTAGCGACATCTGCTCCGTTGCCCTTCAGTATCATGACGGAACCTACCGGTAATGGTATCTTCACCGGCCCTCGGAACTCACTCGGGCCTCGCTATCCGGAGGTCGATCCGAACATGATGTTACACTCGTTCGGGAAAGAGACCGTGCAGTAAAGGTCCGACAAAGTCGTGGTGATCTATGTGCGGGGGTATGCAGTCACCCTGCTTGTAAATGTTAATAATGCAGCTATTGGGTATGCAATCTGCTGGCAGTACCCTCTATGTTATCAATCTCTTTACCATTCTCTTGATGACTAATGGCATTGGATCCACTTGCCCATGATGGAGTATTCCCGGTGGGTTTCCTTCTCGTCCTCCGCAAAGTTGTAACAGCATCCACATTGTATTTTAATTCTACCTTTCCCTGGCATCCATCTCCAGGGTTCTGAGTAGGTGTTTTCCCTTAGGCGGCCCGCTCGGCCCATTCTTTTCAAATCCCGGATGCAATCCACGATTTGCTGTTGTTCATACTCTGAAAATACGTCTGTATGTAGCTCGAGGCCCTCTAGTATATTGATCCTTCTGCCTCTGATTCTCTAGAAGTATTCAAAGGTTTTCTTTTCGACATTCTGCATTCTTTCCAGCTCGTATTCCGGAATAATCTGCAAATGGCGAGGCCTGGTGACATATTATGGGATATACGGCTCAATCCCTTCACGTTCTCCTGCATACCTCGGCTCCTCGGGGATGATGTCCGTCGGGAAATCCCCCGGGGTTGCTTCTCCAACAAGGTCATGCATCACTGGTGGTTCTATCTGGTAGCGTGGTAGTCTTCTTTCTTCCGATCTTCGTGAGATTTCTCTGGTCCTTTCTGTTATCCTAGGAGCTGGCCTCCTTTCTTCAGGTTCCTGGTGAACCGGTGTCCTTGAAGTGTATGTGCTGGCAGTAGCAACTATCTCGTCGCGCTGGTCCGCAGCTAGTTTGGTTAACATCTTACGGATACGGCGATTCTTATTTCTTCGTTGTGTTGCTGTGAGAGTAGCTCTTCGAACTTCTTGAATCTCTGTGGGCGCAGCGCTGACAAGCCTGCCCTCTGCTGTAGCGACTACAGACTTGATCTTCTTATCTTCTTCAGTGTTTGCCTTTCTTTTCTTGCAGCTGGATTGGTGGCTTGGGCCACCCACTTTCATCACTGTCTGCCCGGGCAGTTCTTCTCGGTCAACTGGGACCCAGTCACTTTCCTCATACTGTAGGCCTGCTGGTGTGAAGTCCGAGTCAATCTCGATTATTGCTCCATCTTTCACCCTCTTTTCATTGAGTGCAAGGCTTACGCCATTTCTAAAGTTCAGGACCAACCGCCCGTTCGACATTTCCCTGCGAAAAGACAAGGAAAAGGATCAGGGGCTGTACTAAGAACAAGAACATTAAGAAAATGTTTATTAAAGACACATTTTTTTTATATTATTTTTTTTTGTATTTTTAAATTTAACAGGAATGAAGTGGGATAAGATCAGGAAAGAGATTTCGATGTGGAAGAGAAAACAAGGAAAGCTTTATGATTTAATTTATTTTAGCACATTTTTTTTATTTTGGGTTCGGACCCAGTCATAAGTAATTACTTTGCCGTGCTTCTAAGGATGAAGAATTCATTCCTTCGAAACATCGAGTAGCGTAATACTTTTTCAAGTGTCGTCCATTGATCGAAAGCATATGTCGTTCTCCTTGGCAATTCACTAGCTGGTAGGAGCCTCCTGAGTATACTGCCTCAACCACAACCGGTCCTTCCCAAGTGGGTTCAAATTTTCCTCCTATCTTGCGGTGTGTAAGGATAGGTCTCTTGAGAACAAGAACTAAGTCACCAACTTTGAAGGTTCTTGGGCGGACCAGTTTGTCATGGGCTTGAACCATCTTAGCTTGGTATAATTCCAAATTCTCGTCGCGCCGCAAGTCTTTTCCCTTCCGGGCTTTCTAATTCTTCTAGTCGTAATTTGGCATTCTCTTCTGTCGTGATTTTGTTTCGCAACTCGCAATTTTGAGTGAAGGAAGCTGAACCTCTAAAGGTAACACCGCCTCGGACCCATACACCGCAGCGTAAGGTGTAGCTTGAGTAGGAGTTCGAAGGTTGTCCGGTAGGCCCATAAGGCTTCTAATAACTTCTCGTGCCAATTTCTCTTATTATCGTCCAAGGTTTTCTTTAAGATTTGAACGAGAGTTTTATTAAAAGCCTCACTAGTGCCGTTTGCTCTTGGGTAGTAAATTGTTGAATATCGCCGCCGATTCCGTGTCTCCCGACAAAATTGTTGATTTGTGTGCTTCCGCATGCCGACCCATTATCCGAGATAATCCTGCGCGGCACTCCAAAACGGTAGACAACTTGGTTCTTGAAAACCGTAGCACGTGGTGTGCTTTCACTTCTAAGTGGAACCGCCTCGCCCACTTGGAAAAGTAATATGTAGCCGCAAGAATGAAGCGATGTCCTTTTGAAGATGGTGGTTCTATTGGACCCACTATATCTGTGCCCCAACATTCAAATGGCCACGATGCAATTGTCGGATGTAACACATTTGGAGGTTGGTGTAGAACCACTCCGTGCACTTGGCATTGGTGACAGCTCTTCGGCGATTTTCATGCGATCGATCATCATCGAGGGCCGTAGTACCCCAGTCTTTTAATTTTCAATTTCATCTTCGGACCCGACCGGTGAGCGCCACGCAGTCCCGAATGCACCTCTTTAACGATTTCACGGGCCTCGGACCCGCTTAGGCACCTTAGCCACATTTGATCGAAAGACCTTCCGTATAACGTGTTGTTTATTAATGCGTAGGACGTAGTTCTTTTCTTGATCCGATGGGCCAACGACCTATCGTCCGGTAGTTTTCCCGTTTGCGGGTAGTCTACTAATGGCCGTCGCCAATCTTCCGTGTTTTCTCGTCACTACTGCAACTGATTCTTCTTCTTTTTCTGATTTGTGTATTGTGTCTATGTCAAGCTGTGATAGGACCTGACGTCCGTGAACTGACACTTCTACTGACTCATCTTGCAAACAGGCAAACTCTTTTGCGAGGCGAGCTAACGTATCTGCTAAGGCGTTTTCTTTTCTGGGAATTTTGTAGATCGTCACATTCGGAATCTGTTCCAACAGCTGTATGGCATACTGGAAGTATTGCTCAAGTCTTGGCTTTAAAATTCGCATCGTCCGTCGATCCGTTGAATGATCAATTGCGAATCCCCGTAGATGTTGATGTCTCGTTATCCCCATTTGAATTGTTAATTCCGGATCCCGTTATGAGGGCTTCGTATTCCGCTTCGTTGTTCGTACACGGCTCGTCGAGTGGTAGGAGTATCTTAACATCCCCCGCTCCGGTGTTATAAAGATTAGCCCGATTCCCGCCTTACCGGGCACTATCACTTGCGATTCTTCGTCTTTGTGTGCTCGAAGATGCTCCGTCGAAATATAATTCCCAACGTCGATCATCGGGGTCTTCTAAGCTCATTATTTGTTCAACTCGGCGGATCGTCATTGAGAGGAGATTCCGCCGTGAAGGGTGTGCTGCGAGGAAGTCTGCTAAGACTTGTCCCTTTACGGCACGAAGAGGCACGAAAGTTATATCGAATTGCAATAATATCATCGGCCATCCGGCAAGTCTCGTCGGAAAGTGTTGGACGAGTCATCAAGTATTGCAATGGATTAAACTTCGAGATCGAGTTGACCTTATGAGAAAGCATGTAGTGCCTGAGCTTTTGAGCGGCGAAGATCAGGGCCAAACAATGCTTTTCAATTGCGGGATACCTTATTTCCGTCGGAAGTAAACGACGGCTTAAATAGTAAAGAGCATTTTCTTTACCCTCATCATTGACCTGGGCTAACAGGGCTCCGAGAGAGTCGTCTAAAGCCGCGGTATAAAGTATCAGCGGTCTACCTGAGACTGGGGCTCGCTAAGACAGGGAGGTGTCATTAAATATTGTTTAATGTCCTCGAAGGCCTTCTAGCATTTCTCTTCCCAAATAAATTTGGCGTCCTTTTTAACTAGTGCCGAGAAAGGCTGACACCTACCTGAAAAGTTTGAGATAAAGCGTCGAAGATATGCCAGCTTCCCTTGAAAGGATCGTAGTTGCTTTAAGGTTTTGGGAGGCGGCATTTCTAAGATAGCTTTAATCTTTTCCGGGTCGATTTCAATTCCACGATGTCGGACAACAAATCCTAAGAGTTTCCCGGAGGTGACGCCAAAGGCGCATTTTAAGGGATTCATCTTAAGGTTAAATTGTCTTAATCGTTCGAAAACAATTCTCAAATCATACAAGTGGTTGTCCTTTACTTTACTTTTGATGACCACATCGTCCACGTAGCATTCGACTTGATTGTGGATGAGATCATCAAAAATTCTTGTCATCGCTCTCTGGTATGTTGCTCCCGCGTTCTTCGATCCGAATGGCATCACCGTGTAGCAATATACTCCGATCGGCGTTCGAATGCTCGTAAGCTTTTCATCTTCTCGGAGCCATTTTTATCCGGTTGTATCCCGAAGATCCATCCATGAATGAGAATATTTCATGTGTTGATGCAATGTCGATCATTAGTTCTGGGATTGGTAGAGGGAATTTGTCTTTTGGACATGCCTTGTTTAAATCTCTGAAGTCCACACAAATTCTAATCTGACCATTCTTCTTTCTGAATTGCACCACATTGGCTAACCAAGTCGGGTATTGTTCTTCACGGATAAATTTAGCGTCTATTAGCTTTTTAACTTCAGCTATGACTTGTTATTCGATTTTTAGACGCATTCTTTTGGGACCTTGTCTGACTGGGACAGAAGTAGGATCCACTCCTAGCTTATGGACTGCGACCTCTGGAGCTAATCCTGGCATCTCATCGTAGTTCCAAGCAAAACAGTCTTTAAATTTCATTAATAACTTGATTATTTCTTCGGAGTCTTCTTTATCGAGTAAGGAGCTAACAAAGGTAGGTCTAGGTTCTTCGCTAAGTACCTAAGTTAACTTCCGTTAACTCATCTATCGTAGATTTAATTTCTTCTTCAAATTCTGGTGGAGCGTCTCCAATTTGTAAATCTTCAAATTCTTCCGTAGTTTCCATGCAGCTTTCATTAGACTCGCAAGTGACAACCAAGAAAATTCGGCATCGTCAACCGATCCTACCGTGCCGAATCCGAGACCATGCTTTGAATCGGGCGGACGACCGGAGTTATTCCATAATTTTTCAAAATGTTGTGATTGGCCTTTTGTCCATTGTCGAGGTAAGAAACCACGCTGAATTAAATTTTGAACACAGGGAGAGTACCACCGAAAAGGTAATTCCATTAATTCGATGAAGTGACATCTTCAAATTGTACATTATTTTCGGCTTTGGAGGAAGAAGCACCACGGTAGAATTTGATTGGCTTTGCACCGCCGCTACGTACCTCTTTGACCACCATACCCTCGATCTTATTAGAATGGATCGGGGTCGTGGTCATAGTATGTACATAGTGGTTAATCTTCTCGTACATTGATTTGTATTCTTCATTCTTCTCATCTTCGAGAGAGATCTTGAATTGCGGCTTCTTCCGACTTATTGTCGCTCGCTTCTTGTTTGATCTCTTTTTTTCTTCGTAACCTGTCTTCCCAATCAACATTGATGGCCGGTTTCCTCCGTCCAACTCGTCCTAACGTCTCCGCCACGACCTCGTCCCCGGCCTCGACCACGGATGCGAGTTGTGGAGAAACCTTCACCATCTCGCCGTGAGGGAGTGGTGAGTGACTCGTTGGACTAGAACTTCAGGTTCTTCGTTGTCCCGAACTTTCTTTGCTTCGACTTGTCATGGTATCTCCGGAGAAGATTGTTTTCTTCGGAGGTGCATAATAAGCCGCATCTTCGTGAATTCCAATTTCGTGTACGGAGAATGGTTGTAAGTCACCTTTGATGCACTCGTTCCCCTCCATCGTAGTATTTCGATGCACCGATGTAGAGATGATGGGACCATCCCGTTTTCATGTATCCGTGGTCGGCCCGAAGAGAGCGTTGAACGACGTTTCTGAATCAATTATGAGAAATTTTGCGGTTGTCTTTGCTAATTCAACGGTCTTCATTAGTAGTGTTATCGATCCGAGGGCTCTTTCTCCTTTCTGGTTGAATCCTCTTAATAACATTTTGTCGGCTTCGAGCTCGCGAGCATCAATTTCCAAGTATGCTAGTGTTCTAAGACTCATTATATTGATTGATGCTCCCGGATCCACCAATACTCCGGAGAGCGTAAACTTCCCAATTGTAACTCGAAATGTACAACGGTCGGTTGTGGTCTCGCCGTCCCGAGTAGTAGGTCATTGTTCGTGAAGGTAACACCTCGTCGTTCTTTTAACGAGCAAACCTCATCTAAGGAATCTCCAGCCATTTGAGCTAAGAAAATTTCCGGATCAAGTAAGGCCTCGATCGAGCTTCTCTCATCTCCTTTGATAAGATGAGAGCGTCGTAGATGCTCGGCTTGGTCGGTAGTTTCCTAAGATGGGCTAGCACATTGTAGTCCACTTTATTTTCATGTGTCTCGATTTCTTCTCGAATGGGTATTTCTTCTGTCGGGGTTGGTTCTTCCTGAACAACCACCTATTTTCCTTTGTCCTTTGGACCCATTCTCGAAGGTAGAACTCTTCCACTTCTTAAGTTGACTTCTGTAATTTCTTCTGAATCTAGTGTTGAGTTTGCTGGTGTTTCCTCCCGAATCGGAATGACGGGTTCTTCTTGATTAGCTTCGCAGTCCGATGGCTCTAACTCTATTGTGACTCGGAGCTCCTCGAAACTCGCGGACGCGATTCGTTGCTTGTTGAACTCTCGTAGCCTCCTTGATGGATGTCTTCTTTGTCATTGTGATCGTGGAGATTGTGTATGATTCGAGAATTGTCATTTGTATCGAAATCGATGTCCGGATTGTCGCTAGTTACGTAATCGTTAGAAACGATCAAAACGTAACCAACGCCATCACCCTTATCATTATAAGATCCCACCGAAGTGAGCAGATAATCATACAGAGTCAGAGGTTCGAGGGATTTCTCCCCGAATCGGAAACAACTATCCTAGGATAAGCAGCCCCTAGTCTAGCCTTAGGAACCTCGGTCCTCTCTTCTTCGTCGATTTTCTTCTTCTCTTCAATCGTCTCCTGTTGAGGTGGTTCTTCTATCGCAAGTGATAGTGCCGACTTGACAGGTTTTGAACTTTGAATTGAAGCTAGCACCGAAGCGGTTTGGATGCTGTCTAAAATCTTTTTTGAAGACCTCGTCCAAGCGGTAGTCCATCCATCGTCAGTTGTATAGGGATCTATCGGAACGATGGGATCAGTCGAGACAACATTGACGAAACCTCCTTTCTGGGGTTCCTTCATATACTCCTTCGGGATTGTTATATTTCCTTTCTGAAGGTTGTCATTGAGCCAACTTTTGAAGGTAATGCAATCTTCTATCTTGTGTCCAAGCATCCGGTGGTAAGGGCAAAAGTTGGGATCACCTTTCTTGTTGACTTCTTCTGGTCTCTTAGGCTCCGGCGACTGGAAATCCGGAGTTTTCATCGGACTACGGAACATTTTCGACATCGCTTCATTCTTGAATGGATATTCCCCGCTCAAAAGTTCCCTTAATGTACGTTGCGGACGAGGCGGTTGTTCATACTCGTGGAGATGACTCGATAGCTGGGTCGGGGTTGCTTGGTAATTCCGTTGAGATTGCTGCGGCCGTTCGGACGATATTTGTATCGGTTGCTTGCCTTTGTCGACTGCTACAACGATCCCGGATTTCTTTTCAAAAGTCTTCACAGGCTTTTGCTTGTCTATCTTGCCGGCGAAACTTAATTGCTTCGCCTCCTCTTGCAGGCTTCCGGCCTTGCTTAACAACTTCTCGAAAGTCTTAATGGTAAATCCCTTGAGGAGAAGTGTTATCGGGCCATGAATGCTTTTAAGTAAGATGCCGACCGCATGTTGTTCTTGTAATTGTGGTTCACACTTCATACTTAGATTTCTCCATCGAAGTATGTAATCCACCAAAGTTTCGTTCGGCTTCTGCTTCTCTACCACTAAATCACCTATAGTGATGTGGTGCTGAGCTCCGGCGATTCGCTTGATGAAGAGGTTTTCTAGTTAGGAGAATGTCTTCACTGAACCATTCGGTAATTCTGCATACCAATCAAAAGCGATCCCTGACAGGCTGCTGACGAACTGTCGGAAGAGTAATGCATCGCTCCCGCCGGCATTGCAACAACTGGCACGAAAGTGTGCAACATGCTCGTCCGGGGTTCCCGGTTCCATCAAAGGTTTTGAACAGAGGTGGTACGAAGCCTTTTGGGTACTGGACAGCATCGAATTCTTCCGGGTAAGGTCTACCAGTCCGAATGGATGTCCCGCTCTTTGATTGCGCTAAGGCTTCTCACACCTGCTGTTCCACCAAGCTCTTGATATCTTTTTCTGGAATCATACTTTGTGTTGTATCTTTCTTTAGCTGATCATCCCCGTTGAAAGATGTAATCTCCTTTCCTCCGTCTCCAATGTGAATGACCTCTGGGGGTGTTTCTCTTTGGGGTTGCACTTGACTCTGGAGAGTGGCTAGGGCTACAGCCATCTCTTCCATCCTCTTCGCCATTTGGGCGATCGTATCATCTTTCTCTTGAAGCTGCCTCCTCATTGCTTCCGGCTCCTCTCTTTCTGCGGCTGCAGGAGCACCTTGCGAAGCTGACGAAGCTCGCGTTTCGACCATGTTGATTTCTGCATACTCATCGTCCATGAATTCCGATGAATCAATCTCATCTCCGAATTTCTCTTCTCTTTCTTTTGCTAGTCGTTGAATATCAGTCCTCAACTTTTCCATAGCGTCCTCTAGCGGTCTTTTCTGTGCATCCTCGCAGTTGTCGTGCGATAGCTGCCGGGTTCCCTTCTCACGAGTCCCCTTTACTGCAGTGGCACTTTCTTCAGATTCAAGTCTTCTGACGAGACTTTCCTTCTCGGGCTGCTGTTTCAACCTTAACTGTCCAGTAGTTGGACGTCATACCATCCTTCTAGCAGCAGAAGGTCTAGGACCAAATGGTCCGTCGCCCAAATCGCCGGAAGGTGGTATCCTCCCTAATCTGCAACCCTGAAACAACGATAGGCGATCTAGCCTTCATCATTTTATTTGGCTTTTCTGTAACGATGGCAGGTTCTACTCGTGGCCCAAAACGGGATTTGACTGGCACCCGCCCTATCCTTCTTAGAATCTCCGATACTGGGCATTTCTCTTTCTTTGCTAGCTTCTCGATCACGATCCGTAGTCGAGCAAATGGCGTGATCCTAGCCCTTTCTTTTCGCTCGTCGTCGTAGTACGCCGGTCGAGGTAATGTAGAAACTATCCCGCGGACGTTTTCCTCGTCACTGCGGCAGAAGGGGATGGAATCTACTTCCTTCCAAAAAGGGTGTATCTTCGAGCAATGGTATGTATTCGAGTAATGGTGTGTACTCAGGGATCTCTGGGATTTCCTCCAGGAAAGCAACTTCGGCAGCTCTGGCCTTCCTGGCAATCTTCTTACTTTTGTTCCTTCTTTGGGTCCGTGTTAGTGATGGAATTCTTGAGCTGGACCCGATTTCAAAAACAGAAGGTCTCACAGGAAAGTCTATACCCTCCACGGTAACAGGTTCACCATAGTTCTGGATTTCCTTCCCCTTTAATCTGGCAGAAGCCGGGGTAGGTGCAGAGACAACTAGACCAGTGGGGGTAGCAAGAACAGTCCTTCGCGGACAACGAGTACTCCTCTCGGCTGGAATCTTTTGCAGGGGAGGAAACTCTTGAGTTGACCTAAGGTTGAACTCGATCAACGGCTTCTCAGCTTCAGATACTTTGTTTGTTAGTGCGAAAAGGGAAACATCGGTGATCTTGACATTTGTGTTCTCGAATCCTTGTCCAAATCGGATGATCCCATTGTCGGGCAGCTCATCCTTGTAAACAGTGAAGTTGAGTCCATTGGTGAAGGAGAAAATCAGCTTTGGGGCCTCCATTTCTGCATGGCAGATCCTGATTGTCAGTCCCAAGTTATGCTTCTTCTCATTAGGACGAAAAGAAAGGAATCGAAAAGAGTCCGAACACATTCTTGTTCATGTATTTATAAGGCGTTATTTGTTAAAAGAGTCATTCATTAGAGGGTTTGTTTATTTAGAACGAAATATTCAAAGGTGTAGAGAAGGTAAGGAATCCGATTCAGAGTTGGAAAGGAAAAGAAAGTCTTATGCAAGACTTCTCGACTCGGAGGATCACTCCTAAACTAACACCTATTGGGGGTCCACCCCACCTCGGAAATGAGGTAAAAGGATCTCGGAACCTCTCTGTTTAGGGGTGTCTAAACAGTGGCTCCTAAATCCGAGAGAATGTTGGCTACACTTGTTCAAGGTAGAAATGAACATAGTATTCCAACGGAAAGAAGGGTAGTTTGATCCACAAGGGACATGGATACACTACCGATTGAAAGCAGAATTGTCTGATTAAAATGGAGAGAGGAATTTTCCCCAGCGGAGTCGCCAGAAATATGTCGGCATTATTTTAGGTTGTGTTTTATTTTGAAAAGGGGGTCGCCTAACAGAAATTGTGCGACGAATTTTTAATTTAATTTAAATAAATAATTTGATAAGTAGTATTTGATTTTTGAAAATAATTTTAAATTTGAAGATTTTAAGATATGAAATCAAACCGATCTCACATCCCAAATAGTTTATATAAACGAGCACCGTACCACAAACCGTGTATCTATCCTAAGGATAGACACACTGCTTGATGTTGGGGCTCGATTAAATAAACTAGAAGATTTGTGACATCCGTTTGGTCTGCGAACCAATTTTATAAGCCGACAAATTCCCCTGCCTAATATGAAAACATTAAACAGGGTTTATATTACCTGGGTTCTTTAAAATTCCCTATAAGGGCAAGCCCCTATAGTTAATTACATCTTAAGTGACGGGAATCACCTAAGAAAACTCTCGATAATAATCGATAATTCTGCTCTCAAGAAATTCAAAGTTTAAGTTTTCAAAGGAATGAATTTTGGAATTTCAATAGAGAGTGGATCAAATTTGGAACATTTTATTTTGGGAATTCAAAGGAAGAAAAGGTAGGAGAAATCACAGATTCGAAGCGAACTTCAATAATTTCCCGACTATCCTATTGTTTGGCTTGAATTTAGGAAAGTCTTAATATTTATTTAATGTTTTGATCTTGCCAATTTTAATTAATTAGGACTTATATTTATAAGATAGAATCATACAAATAGCCTCGAAGATGTGAGGGTTTATTGTTGTATCGGACGACTACCTCGGAATCCTATGACCAGTTAGGGCTTAATTTGCAATGCAAATGCCTAACGAAGAGGTTGAGGATTTATGTTGCACTAGGCAAACTATCTCGAAATCCTACGGCTTTGTTGTTTAATTCTAGGAAAGTTTTGCTGGTGTAGATTCAAGTTTTGCTGACGACGATGGCCGTGCTGCCCACCATGCTCCAAGCTCCTTGTTGTTGCAGAGGTTTAGTTTTAGAAGTCATAAATCAGGAGATGAGAAAAGTGTTTTGGTTTAGAGAAGTCTTAATTTCCAAGTGTTTTTGTGTTTTAATTAAAACAAATCTTAAAGTTGATTATAACGACACCGGTTAAGATCCCACGATTCCATCCTTTCGGCATCGTTATTTTTATCGGATTCACTTAGTCCAGATGAATTTGCTAAACTCAACTGAATGAGTTCCAGACTTTCATTAAGACCATGGGAAATCCCGTTAGCAACACGTAGGTTACATCATCCGAGGTATTCCCGATCATCCAACGAGACGTTTTAATTTAGCCGTAATTGTAGTTTTGTGTTCGTTTGTGATTAAATTTTGAGTTGTTTTATATTTTGAAATGTTGTGGCGGTGAATTTTATCTTGCAATGACTTTTAACTTAGTTTTGGTTTCGGTTTTAGGGACTATCCTAAAGGTGTGGGTTTTTATGCAACAGTTGTTTATCATGCAAGAAAAGTAATTGCGATGCGATTAAAGAAATTACAATAATGTAAATTGCAATAAAATAAAAGCGTACCTGGAGGGTCTTCCCGTCATCCCAAGCTGCACTTAAAACACAATTAGAATATTTAAGCAAGTTCCTAGGTAAAGCTAAGGGAAGGGTCATGGTTTTCTACCAAGTTCCTAATCCTATAGCTAGTCATTTCCTATGACGTCTAGGTTCTCGTGTTTTGATTTGAGGACGATTTTCTTCATCAAAGAATAATTAAGTTCAATTGTTCTTATAAATACCCTATCATATTGAGGAAGTGCTTAAGAAGAATCTTAAACATCTTTTCAATATTTCTAGGATTGTTTTAAGTCCAAATCAATTTAATTATACAAATGAATTAATCGTCCGAGAATTCAAGTTTTGTTATCTTGCTCAGTGAACTAGGACATTTGAATATCTTATAAGTGAAGTAGCATTTCATTTAACGTTCTGTTTAGGAGTTATGATAACCAAAGCTCTCGAGGGCAAATTGGTGTTCAAATGGTTTATGATTTAGTTTAACTTCAGTTAAAGGGTTTAAATTTGGAATAGTGTTCAAGTTGCTTTATGTTTAATTTCTTTATGTCTTAGGTAATGTTATTTAATTCAATTTCATTTAACTTTAATTTAATTTAATTTAATTTTAATTTTAATTTAATTTAATTTAATTCAATTTAGTTTGATTTGATGTTAAATTAATTTAGTTTAATTTGATTTAATTTCCTTTAATTTAATTTAATTTGATTTAATTTTAATTTAATTTAATTTAATTTAATTTAATTTAATTTAATATGTTTTAATTTAATTTAATTTAATTTAATTTAACATTTTTTAATTTAATTTAGTTTAATTTAATTTAATTTAATTTAATTTAATTTAATTTATTAATTTAATTTAATTTAATTTAATTTGTTAATTTAATTTAATTTAATTTAATCTTTAATTTAATTTTATTTTTAATTTTAATTTAATTGAAAATTTAAAAAGAGTTTAATAATTTAACTTTTTAATTTAATTTAATGATTAAGTCCTTTAACATTTTAAAACTTAAATTTGAATTATCATTTTTAATTAGGAATTAAATATTATTGAAATGATTAATTTAGGGATTTTTAAATTAAAGAATAAATCTCTTCCTAATAATATCCCTATCTTAATAATTCCAATTTTATTATTCTTCCAAATTTAATCAATTATTTAATTAAGGTTTATTTCAATTATTTTAAATTGTTTAATGGGTTTCTATCCTTTAATTATTTAAATTTCAATCATCCAAATCAGATTAAGATCAAATATTTTACTTGTTAATTTTATTAAACCTAAAGTTTTAATTAAGGGTTAAAATTTTTTAATTACCATTTTGCCCTTGAAGCTTAATAATTTCATAACTCACTAAATTGAGCTTAAATGAACTTGAAATTTTTATGTGACTTCACTCATATGTCAATAAAGACATGAGAGGAGAAGATGTGATTTTTCTGTATTTAATTTATTTATATAATTATTTTTAGTGGAAAATAGGGATTTCCAAGGAAAATTTAATAATATGACCAAGGGAAAGTTTTTGTCTTTAAGAAAATTATGGGACATTTCTAATGATCAGAGGACCACTTGGACCAATTTTGGTGATTTTTTGAATTATATTATTTTTATTATAATTTTTCTAAGTTTTGGAGTGTTAATTAATTTAAAAAATAAAATAAAGGTTGAAAAATGAAATTTATATTTTTTAAAAATCTCTCTAATATCAAGGAAATCAGAGAATCAATTTTTGCAATTTTCTGATTTTTCTATGATTTATTATAATTATTTTAGTGAAAATGCCAAAAAATGTATTTTTTAATTTTTAAATTACCTTAGGGCTTTAAAATTTAATATCTCATTAAATAGACCTAAGAAAAATATGGGGTTTGTTCCTAAGTGATTAAAATTCAAAATGTGACATTTTGGTGAATTTTATTATTTTTATGATTTTTATTATTTTTTAATTATTAAAATATTAAAATAATACAAAAAATCAACTTTTTAGAAAATTGAAATTTTAATTTTCTTAAATTCTCCTAATAACAGAGAGTCTCCAAAACCAATTTGGTGAATTTTTGAAAGGTATTTTGAAAGTTATGAATTTTTGAAATTTAAATTGATTAAATGGCTTAATCAACCCATTTCGTAGGGCTAACCAAGTCCAATTGACTTCAAATTTTTATGGTGAGTTCCTCTGATCCTAAAGGTCAGTGGAGAATTGATTTCAAGTCAATTAGATGTATGGCTAGATCTAATTAATTAGAGATCTATTTTGGGAGTTTAAGCCAATTAGGGTTATTTTAAATGAGTTAACTCAAAACCTATTTTTCCTAGGATCCTCTGATTATAAGAGACATCACCAAATTTTCCTAGAATTTATTTCACAACATGCTAATTATTGGAATTAAAATACTCAAAACAGTAACATGAATTTGAAAAATCAATAACTTCTCATAGGGATGGCCTCCGACTTTGGAAAATTCGGGGAATGTTCCCAAATTCGGAGGCTTCAAAAGTCCTATGGTCTCATGCCATGGTGAATTTCATATATGCATGGAGAATTAAAATAATGCAGAAGAGAAATAAATCATTAAAAATAAAATACTTGAAGAAATTAAATAATTTCTTTTCCACATTATTCTCCTCTCTTCACTGAGCAAGTGGGTATTTTTATTTTATTTTTCTGATTTTTCTACACAAAGTTATGGATTTTTGAAGTTTAGGGAATTAAATAAATCAAAAAATCCCTAATTTTCTATTTATCCGAGTCGGCGCCGCGTCAACCTTAACATCCCCGAAGTGCCGCGTGGCGCGCTCCCATTCGACGCCGCCACTTGAGTCAGCAGCCCGGGTCCCGCCTTCCGCGTATCATCCGTTGATCCGACCTAATCTGAGCCGTCCGTCCGCGCGTGTATTAAATGAACGGCATCCGTTCATCGTCCCCAAGCATCCTCACCCGAGAGCCGTCCACACTAAAACCCTAAGAACTCACTCAATACTTAACGGATTTTCGTGTTCTTATGCTCTATGGATTCGTCTTGAAGAGACGAACACATCTATATGGTGATCATGCATTGAAATTAAAGCATTTGAAATGGAGAATCTCCAGAAGCTCGGGATGAAGAATTAGCTCATACCTTTGCTCAGAGAAGTGTGGCTTCAATCTGAGGGTTGTGTCACCTTCGATTGGATCCCAGCAAGCTCCAGATGAAGTATCCTGGTCTAGTGAATTGCCTAGGTATGATTTCGACCACAGCCGATCACAAAGCTTGGAGGCTGGAGCAACTGGGTGGCCTGGAGATGGGGCTTTCAGTGGGAAACTTCTCCTCTTGGTCCAGTGAAGGTGTAGGACCAGTCAATTTGAGGACTGATCCACTGTGGAGAAGTGTCCTGATTTTGGGTGGAATTTTGGCTGAGAAATTGGGTTCTGTTGGTGGGGATAAGGGCAAATTGGCACCAGGGATCAATTTCTCTAAGTATGGAGAGTGATCTAGAACAATTTTGGCAGAGTTTCAGTAAGGTCTGGTTCAGCACCTCCCATGGCCGAGAGGGGGTGGTGTTTAAATAGGAGAGGGTGGAGGGCCTCCCAGGGAGAGTTAGGGCTTGGGATCAGCTGCTCTTGTCAAGAGAAGAACAGCTACAATGGCCACTGGGGATGGGGCAGCTCAACAGGTGAGAATTCCAAGTTTGGGCTCACATGTGAGCTCTCGGCCTGGTGGTTTCCGGCGGCCGTGGTGGTCGGCCGGCCGTGGTCAGTCACTCGTTGTCACCGGGGAGGTCGTGGCTGGAGCTTAGTGTAGTCAATCGGGCCTTGCCATGTGTAAAGGGGATGGCTTGGAATGGAATGGGGAAGAGGCCATTTTGGCTTGGTTTGGGTCAACCCATCATTTTGGGCTTGGTTCACCCTTCAAGGTGGCTTTGGGTGTTGTGGGGAGTCAAAAGGATCAGCTGGTTTGGCATGGAGAAGTCCTTATCCAAATATATTTGGATTAAATTTAGGTTAAGGTGAAACATGCTTAAGGTTAATGACTTTTAGGAGGTGCTTAAAGGACCTCCTCCTTTTGCCATTTAAGGAGAGTTGACAACTTAGAGATCCTCATGGCTTGCCAATGGCTTGCATGTGGCTTCATGGTTCCATGTGGCTTGGGAAAAGATTGGGTCAATTTCATAAAAAGGGATTTTGTGGATTTTGGCACTTTAATGGAAATTGTTATGGGGCATGATTTGGAATTGTTTAATTGATGATTTTGAAACTTAGGGGTGATTTTGATTAAATGGATGATGAGGGGAAGTGTCATGTGGGCTTTGGATGAATTTGGGCTTTTGAATTTGAAGGAAGTGGGCTTTTAGGAAGGTTTAAGGGAAGTGGGCTTTTTGAATTTTAATATTGACTTTAGGATGAAATTTTGGTAAAGGCTTGGGCCAAATAATTGTTGGGTTTAGCTCATAGATGTGTCATGAGTGACTTGGAGCAAATTGGGAGTGATTTGGGTTTGAATTGGGTTGAATTTGGGCTCCTTTGGTGAATGGGCCAATATAGGTCAAAGTGGGCTAACTTGGGCCAATGTTGGGCTAGGGTTGAAATTGATGTAAAATTAATGTTGGGAAATGTTTATGGGAGTGTTTCAAAGAGGTTTTGACTTTGGTTGGACTTTGATTTTGGGGTTTGGGCTTATTTGGGTTAGGTTTGGGTTTAGGTCAAAATTGGGCCTTTTAACTTTGGGTTGAATTTGAGTGTGGTTTGGGTCTAAATGTTGGGAAAATAATGTTAGTGTTTTGTTTGTGGGGATGTTAAGGAAGATTTGGAGAAGATTTGGGGTTAATTGGAGTTGAATTGGGTGAGTTGGGGTTATGTTTGGGTCATGGGTCCAAATTGGGCTTTAAGGCCAAAAGTGAAATTTGATCCAAATGTCAATCAAATTGGACTTGGATTTGGTCTAGATTGGTATTGGGAATGTTGAATTGAAGTTTAAAATTGAATTCGACCAGAATTTGGGTCAATTGGGTAGGTTTGGTTTAACATTGGATTCACTTTGGGTTAAAATGGATCAAATTGGGGGTTTTGACAAAAGTGGGGTAAATTGACAAAATTGGCCCATGGTGTAGTTGAAAAAAATGAAATTGGGAATATTTGGGATTTTCTGGAATTTTCTGGGAATTTTCTGAATTTTTTGATTTTTGGGTCAAGAGGGGTATTTTTGGGTATTTGGAGGGTATTGGGAGGTATTCTTGGAATTTTTGATATTTTTGGCTATGGATGACCAATTTGAGTGGAGAGAAATGTTTAGGAATGATTTTTGGGAATTTTGGGTCATTTGGAAATTTTTGAGAAATTTGTGTAGTTTCAATGGTTTTGGGTAGGCTAAGCGGGTGTAGGGTCCCGGGGGTCAAAAATTGAAAATTTGGGAAATTGAAGATTGGGTGAATATAAGTGGAATGAAATCATTTTGGTTGAGCTATGAAGCCATATCAAGCCCACATGAGCCATGAAGGGACTCATTTGAGGCATCCACTATGTTGTTCCTAACCCTCTTAGCCAAGGGCTTAGGGGTTAAGGAACATCCATGTGAATCACCTACATGAGTCAGGAGGTCAAGTTAGGTATAGGTGTGTGAAAGTGTAGGGTATAGGTGTAGTGTGTGTGTAAGTCAGCCCATTCACCAGACCAGTGCCACCCGTGGTAGTCCTAAGGCCAAAGAGTCCTATAGGAACTCATCCTTTAAACTTCCACATTTCGATTTCAACCCTCAGGTGATTAGGGGTCTACAATCAAGCTTGTGGAGTTTGCAGGGAGTTAAGAAGTGGTTTGAATTTCTAAAAGGTGGGTCCCAATTCTAGTCTTCTAAGATAGTCAAAGGAAAAGCTTAAGGCTAGATCCTAAGTACTAAAAAGAAGAAGAGAAGACCTCATCAAAAATGAGGTTAACAAATGCTCTTAATTAAAATGCCGACTCCATGCTGTTCTTGTAGTTGTGGCTCACACTTCATACTTAGATTTCTCCATCGGAGTATGTAGTCCACCAAGGTTTCTTTGGGTTTCTTCTTTTCTACCACTAAATCACCTATAGTGATGTGGTGCTGAGCTCCAGCAAATCGCTTGATGAAGAGGTTCTCTAGTTCTGAAAATGTCTTCACCGAACCTTTCGGTAATTCTGCATACCAATCAAAGGCGATCCCCGACGAGCCGCCGACAAATTGTCCGAAGAGTAATGCATCACTTCCGCCGGCGTTGCAACAACCGGCACGAAAATGTGCAACATGCCGCCGAGGGTTTCCGGTTCCATCAAAGGTATCGAACGAGAGGTGGTACGAAGCCTTTCGCATATTGAGACAAAGCATCGAATTCTTCAGGGTTAGGTCTACCCGTCCGAATGGATGTCCCGCTCTTTGATTGTGCCAAGGCTTCTCGCACCTACTGTTCCACCAAGCTTTTGATATCCTTTTCTGGAATCATGCTTTGTGTTGTATCCTTCTTTAATTGATCATCCCCGTTGACGGACGTAATCTCCTTTCCTCTGTCTCCATTGTGAATGACCTCTGGGGGTGTCTCTCGTTGGGGTTGCACTTGACTCTGGAGAGTGGCTAGGACTACAGCCATCTCTTCCATCCTTTTTGCCATTTGGGCGATCGTATCATCTTTCTCTTGAAGCTGCCTCCTCATTACTTCCGGCTCCTCTCTTTCTGCGGCTGCAGGAGCACCTTGTGAAGCTGACAAAGCTCGCTTTTCAACCATGTTAATTTCTGCATACTCATCATCCATGAACTCTGACGAGTCAATCTCATCTCCAAATTTTTCTTCTCTCTCCCTTGCTAATCGTCGAATATCAGTCCTTAACTTTTCCATAGCATCTTCTAGTGGTCTTTTCTGTGCATCCTTGCAGTTGTCATGTGATAACTGTCGGGTTTCCTTCTCATGAGTCCCCTTTACTGCAGTAGCACTTTCTTCGGATTCAAGTCTCCTGACGAGACTTTCCTTCTCAGGTTGTTGTTTCAATCTTAATTGTCCAAGTAGTGGGACGCCATACCATCCTTCTAGCAGCAGAAGGTCTAGGACCGCATGGTCTGTCAGCCAAATGCTGGAAGGTGGTATCCTCCCTAATCTGTAGTCCTGAAACAACGACAGGCGGACTAGCTTTCATCCTCTTATTTGGCTTTTCTGCAACGATAGCAGGTTCTACTCGCGGCCCAAGACGGGATTTGACTGGCACCCGCCCTATCCTTCTTAAAATTTCTGATACAGGGCACCTTTCCTTCTTTGCTAACTTCTCTATCAAAGTTTGCATTCGAGCAAATGGCGTAGTTCAAGCCCTTTTCTTATGGCTATCGTTGTAATATACGGGCTGAGGCAATGCGGCAGCAATCTTGCGAACATTTTCTTCATCCTCTGCGGCGGAGAGGGGATGGAACTCGCTTCCTCCCAAAAGTGGTATGTGTTCAGGCAACGGTGTATACTCGGGCAGCTTCCGGGATTTCCTCCAGAAAGCAACTTCGGCAGTCTCCGGCTTCTCTAGCGATCCTTCTACTTCGTTCCTTCTTCGGGGTCCGTGTCGTTGATGGAATTCTCGAGCCGGGCCCGATTTCAAAAACGTAAGGTCTCACAGGAAGGTCCGTACCATCCACGGTAACGGGTTCACCATAGTTCCGGATTTCCTTCCCCTTTAATTTGGCGTAGCCGGGGTAGGTGCGGAGACGACTAGACCAAGTGGGGTAGCAACAACGAGTCCTTCGTGGACGGCAAAGACTCCTCTCGGCTGGAATCTTTTGCGAGAGGAGGAATTCATGAGTCGACTCGAGGTTAAACTCAATCAACGGCTTCTCGCTTCCGGTATTTTGCTTGTGAGTGAAAAGAGAGAGACGTCGGGGATTTTGATGCTCGGTATCCCCGAATCATCGTTCGAATCGAATGATTCCATTATCGCAGCTCGTCCTTAAACACGCCCATGTCCAAGTCCGTTGACGAAGGAGAAGATCGGCTTTGGGGCTTCCATTTCGCAGTGCGCATTCCAAGTGTTAGTCCTCGAATCGTGCTTCTTCTTGTCGTAAAACTTATGAAGAAAAAGAAAGAGTCCGAACACAATTCTGTTTATCTTAGTGTATTTGTGGTATTAAAGGAAAATTGTCTTTTCGGAAAGATTTGTTCGTTAGGAAAGAGAATTATTGGAAGAAGGAGAGTTGCAGGAAGGGTAAAAGGAATTGATTAGGAACTGGAAAAGGAAGAGAAAGTCTTGTAGAAACTTCTCGACCCGCAAGACCGCTCCTAAATTAACACCTATTCGGGGTCCACCCCACCTCATAAATGAGGTAAAAGGATCTCGAACCTCTCTCGTTTAGGGGTGTCTAAACAAAGGGCTCCTAAATCCGAGAGAACGTTGGCTATACTTGTTCAAGGTAGAAATGAACATAGTATTCCAACGGAAAGAAGGGTATTTTCATCCACTAGGAACATGGATACACTACCGATTTTTGAAAACAGAACTATCTGATTAAAATGGAGAGAGGAATTTTCCCCAGCGGAGTCGCCAGAAATTGTCGGCATATTTTTAGGTTGTGTGTTTTATTTTTGAAAAGGGGTCGCCAAAAAGAAATTGTGCGGCGAATTTAGTTTAAATATATATAATTTGAAAAGTAGCATTTGATTTTTGGAAAATAATTTTAAATTTAAAAATTTTAAGATATGAAATCAAACTGATCTCACATCCCGAATAGTTTACATAAACAAGCACCGCACCACAAACCGTGTATCTATCCTGAAGAATAGACACACTACTTGACGATGGGGCTTGATTAAATAAACTAGAAGATTTGTGACATCCGTTTGGTCTGCGAACCAATTTTATAAGCCGATAAGTTCCCCTACTTAATACAAAGGAATTAAGCAGGGTTTATATTACCTGGGTTCTTAAAATTCCCTATAAGGGCAAGCCCCTATAGTTAATTACATCTTAAGTGACGAGAATCACCTAAGAAAACTCTCGATAATAATCAGTAGTTCTGCTCTCAAGAATTTCAAAGTTTAAGTTTTCAAGGGATTGAATTTTAGAATTTCAATAGGGAGTGGATCAAATTTGGAACATTTTGTTATGGGAATTCAAAGGAAGAAAGGTAGGAGAAATCACAGATTCGAAGCGAACTTCGATAATTTCTCGACTATCCTATTGCTTGGCTTGAATTTAGGAAAGTCCTAATATTTATTTAATATTTTGATCTTGCAAATTTTAATTAATTAGGACTTATATTTGCATGATAAAATCACACAAATAGCCTTGAAGATGTGAGGTTTTATGTCGTATCGGACGACTACCTCGGAATCCTAAAACCCGTTAGGGCTTAATTTGCAATGCAAATGCTTAACAAAAGGTTGAGGATTTATGTTGCACTAGGCAAACTACCTCGAAGTCCTATGGCTTGGTTATTTTAATTCTAGGAATTGTTTAGCTGATGTAGATTCAAGTTTTTGCTGATGACGATGGTCCTGCTGCCCACCATGCTCTGAGCTCCTTGTTGTTGCAGAGGTTTAGTTATAGAAGTCATAAATCAGGAGATGAGAAAAGTGTTTTGGTTCAGAGAAAATCTTAATTTCTAAGTGTTTTTTATATTTTATTTAAACAAAATCTTAAAGTTGATTATAACAACACCGGTTAAGATCCCACGGTTCCATCCTTCCGGCATTGTTATTTTTATCGGATTCACTTAGTCCAGATGAATTTGCTAAACTCAACTAAATGAGTTCCACACTTTCATTTAGACGCGGGAAATCCCATTAGCAACACGTAGGTTACATCATCCGAGGTATTCCCGATCATCCAAGAAGACGTTTTAATCTAGTTATAGTTGTAGTTTTGTATTCTGTTTGTGATTAAATTTTGAGTTGTTTTATATTTTGAAATGTTGTGGCGGTGAATTTTATCTTGCAATGACTTTTAATTTAGTTTTGGTTTCAGTTTTAGGGACTATCCTAATAGTGTGGGTTTTCATGCAACAGTTGTTTATCATGCAAGAAAAGTAAAGTGCATTTGCAATAAACTAAATTGCAATAAAATAAAAGCGTACCTGGAGGGTCTTCCCGTTATCCCAGGCTGCACTTAAACACAATTTAGAATATTTAAGCATTTAAAGCAAGTTCCTCAGTAAAGTTAAAGGAAGGGTTATGGTTTTCTACCAAGTTCCTAATACTATAGCTAGTCATTTCCTATGACGTCTAGGTTCTTGTGTTTTGGTTTGAGAACGATTTTCTTCATCAAAGAACAATTAAATTCAATTGTTCTTATAAACATCCTATCATATTGAGGAAGTGCTTAAGACGAGTCTTAAACATCTTTTTAATACTGCTAGGATTGTTTTAAGTCCAAATGAATTTTATTATACAAATGAATTAATCGTCCGAGAATTCAAGTTTTGTTGTTATCTTGCTCAGTGAACTAGGACATTTGAATATCCTATAAGTGAAGTAACACTTCATTTAACATTCTGTTTAGGAGTTATGACAATAAAAGTTTTCGAGGGCAAATTGGTATTCAAATGGTTTTTGATTTAATTTAATTTCATTTAACGGGTTTAAATTTGGAATAGTGTTCAAGTTGCTTTATATTTATTTTTGAATTTCTTTATGTCTTAGGTGATGTTATTTTTAATTTAATTTAATTTAACTTTAATTTAATTTAATTTAATTTGGTTTAATTTTAATTTTAATTTAATTTAATTTGATTTAATTTAATTTGATTTAATTTCCTGTAATTTAATTTAATTTGATTTAATTTCCTGTAATTTAATTTAATTTCATTTAATTTAATTTAATTTAATTTAATTTAATTTAATCTAAATTTTAATTTAATTTTATTTTTAATTTTAATTTAATTTAATTTAATTTGATTTTAATTTAATTTTAATTTAATTTAATTTAAATTAATTTGATTTAATTTAATATGTTTTAATTTAATTTAATTTAAATTTTAATTTAATATTATTTTTAATCTTAATTGAAAATTTAAAAGAGTTTAATAATTTAACTTTAATTTAATTTAATGGTTAAGTCTTTTAACATTTTAAATCTTAAATTTGAATTATCATTTTAATTGGGAATTAAATATTATTGAGATGATTAATTTAGGGATCCTTAGATTAAAGAACAAATCTCTTCCTAACAATATCCCTATTTAATAATTCCAACTTTATTATTCTTCCAAATTTAATCAATATTTTAATTAAAGTTTATTTTAATTATTTTTAAATTGTTTAATAGGTTTCTATCCCTTAATTATTTAAATTTCAATCATCCAAATCAGATTAAGATCAAATATTTTACTCTTTAATTTTATTAAGCCTAAAGTTTTAATTAAAGGTTAAAATTTTAATTACCATTTTGCCCTTCAAGCTTAATAATTTCATAACTCACTAAATTAAGCTTAAATGAACTTGAAATTTTTATGTGACTTCACTCATATGCCAATAAAGACATGAGAGGAGAAAATGTGATTTTTCTGTATTTAATTTATTTATGTAATTATTTTTGGTGGAAAATAGAGATTTCCAAGGAAAATTTAATAATATGACCAAGGGAAAGTTTCTGTCCTTAAGAAAATTATGGGACATTCCTAATGACCAGAGGACCACTTGGACCAATTTTGGTGATTTTTTGAATTATATTATTGTTATTATAATTATTTTGAGTTTTGGAGTATTAATTAATTTAAAAATAAAATAAAGGTTGAAAAATGAATTTTATATTTTTCAAAAATCTCTCTGATATCAAGGAAATCAAAGAATCAATTTTTACAATTTTCTGATTTTTTTTTTATTTATTAGAATTATTTTAGTGGAAATGCTAAAAAAATACATTTTTTTTAATTTTAAAATTACCTTAGGGCTTTAAAATTTAATATCTCACCAAATAGACCTAAGAAAAATATTGGGTTTGTTCCTAAGTGATTAAAATTCAAAATGTGACATTTTGGTGAATTTTATTATTTTTATGATTTTTACTATTTTTTAATTATTAAAATATTAAAATAATACAAAAAATGAACTTTTTTAGAAAATTGAAATTTTAATTTCTTAAATTCCCCTGATATCAGAGAGGCTCCAAAACCAATTTGGTGAATTTTTGAAAAGCATTTTAAAAGTTATGAATTTTTAAAGTTTAAATTGACTAAATGGCTTAATCAACCCATTTAGTAGGGCTAACTAAATCCAATTGACTTCAAACTTTTATGGTGGGTTCCTCTGATCCTAAAGATCAGTGGAGAATTAATTTCAAGTCAATTTGATGTATGATTAGCTCTAATTAATTAGGGACCTATTTTGGGTGTTTAAGCCAATTAGGGTTATTTTAAGTGAATTAATTCAAAACCTATTTTTCCTAGGGTCCTCTGGTCATAAGAAACATCTCCAAATTTTCCTAGAATTTATTTCACAACATGCTAATTATTGGAATTAAAATATTCAAAAAGTAACATGAATTTGAAAAATCAATAACTTCTCATAGGGATGGCCTCTGACTTTGGAAAATTCAGGGAATGTTCCCAAATTCAAAAGCTTCAAAAGCCCTATGGTCTCATGCCATGGTGAATTGTATACATGCATGGAGAATTCAAATAGTGCAGAGAGTAAATATATTATTAAAAATCAAATACTCAATGAAATTATATGATTTCTTTTCCACATTATTCTCCTCTGTTCACTGAGCAAGAGGGTATTTTTATTTTATTTTTCTGATTTTTCTACAAAAAGTTATGCATTTTTGAAGTTTAGGGAATTAAATAAATCAGAAAATATCCTATTTTTCTATTTATCCGAGTCGGCGCCGCGTCAACCTTAACATCTCCGAAGTGCCGCGTGGCGCTTTCTGATTCGACGCAGCCATCCGACTCAGCGCTCCTGGGGCCCGCTGTATCGTTCCGTCTCCTCATCCGGAGCGATCCTGGCCATCCGTCCGCGCGTGTATGGAATGAACGGCATCCGTTCATCGTCCCCAAGTGTCCTCACCCGAGAGCCGTCCACACTAAAACCCTAAGAACTCACTCATCTCTCAACAGATTTTCGTATTCTTATGCTCTATGGATTCGTCTTGAAGAGACGAATACATCTATACGGTGATCATGTATTGAAATTAAAGCATTTGAAATGGAGAATCTCCAGAAGCTCGGGATAAAGAATTAGCTCAAACCTTTGCTCAGAGAAGTGTGGCTTCAATCTGAGGGTTGTTTCACCTTCGATTGCGTCCTAGCAAGCTCCTGATGAAGTCTCCTGGTCTGGTGAATTGCCTAGCTATGAAAGTGACCACAGTCGATCACAAAGCTTGGAGGTTGGAACAACCGGGTGGCTCGGAGATGGGGCTTTCAGTGGGAAACTTCTCCTCTTGGTCTAGTGAAGGTGTAGGGCCACCGATTTGAAGATTGGCTCACCGTGGCAAAGTGTCCTGGTTTTTGGTGAAATTTCAGCTGAGAAATTGGGTTCCGTTGGTGGGGATTAGGGCAAATCGACACCGGGGATCAACTCGCTCTAAGTATGGAGTAGGGCCCGGAACAATTTTGGCAGAGTTTCGGCAAGGTTTGTGCAACTCTCCTCCATGGCCGTGAGGGGGTCGGGTTTAAATAGAGGTGGCTGGAGAGCCTCACAGGGATGGCCAAGGATTGGGATCAGCTGCTCCGGTCAAGGGAAGAACAGCTGCAATGGCCATTGGGGATGGGGCAGCTCAGCAGGTGAGAATTCCAAGTTTGGCTTCACATGTGAGATCTCAGCTCGGTGGTTTCCAGTGGCCGTGGTGGCTGGCCGCCGGCCTCAGTCACCATCTTGGCCAGTAGGGTCAGAGCTTGGCATTAGTGCAGGCAATTGGCAAATGCCATGTGTCAAAAGCTTGATTTAAAATGGAATGGGAGAAGGCCAATTTTGGCTTGATTTGGTCAAGTCCACCCTTTAGGCTTGGTTCACCCTTCAAGGTGTCTTTGGGTGTTGTGAGGAGTCAAAGGAATCAGCTGGTTTGACATGGAGAAGTCCTTATCCAAATATATTTGGATTAAATTTGGGTTAAGGGGAATCATGGTTAAGGCTAATGACTTTAGGAGATTAAGGAAAGAGTTTCCTCCTTTTGCCCAAAATGGCATGGTGACATGTAAAGTGGCTCTCATGGCTTCCATGTGGCTCATGCATGGCTTCATGGCTCATCTTTGGCTTGGGAAAAGTTAAGTCAATTTCATGGAAATGGGTTTAAGAAAATTTTGGTATTTTGATGGGAATTTGTATGGGGCTTAATTTGGAATGGCTTCATGATGAGTTTTGAAACTTAGGGATTGATTTAATTAAAAATATGGTGTAGAGCAATTGTCATATGGGTTTTGGATTGATTTTGGCCCTTTGGATTTTAGTGGAGATGGGCTTTAGGAAGGTTTCATGTAGGTGGGCTTTTAAGTTTAAGAATGAATTCATGGATGGGAATTTTGTAGAAGTTTGGGCCAAATAATTGTTGGGTTTGGTTTAGGGATATGTCATGAGTGATTTGAAATGGGTTTGGAGTGATTTGGGTTTGAATTGGGTTGGATTTGGGCCTCTTTGGTAAATGGGCCAATGTAGGTCAAATTGGGCTAACTTGGGCCAATGTTGGGCTAGGGTTGAAATTAATGTAAAATAAATGTTGGGAAATATTTATGGGAGTGTTTCAAAGAGGTTTTGGCTTTGGTTGGGTTTTGATTTTGGGGTTTGGGCTTATTTGGGTTAGGTTTGGGTTTAGGTCAAAATTGGGCTTTTTGGCTTTGGGTTGAATTTTGAGTGGGATTTGGGTCTAAATTTTGGGTAAATCATGTTAATATTTTGTTTGTAGGGGTGTTAAGGAAGGTTTAGAAAAGATTTGGGGTTAATTGGAGTTGAATTGGGTGAGTTTGGGTTAGGTTTGGGTCATGGGTCCAAATTGGGCTTTAAGGCCAAAAGTGAAATTGGATCCAAATGTCAATCAAATTGGACTTGGATTTGGTCTTGATTGGTGTTGTAAATGTTGAATTGAAGTTTAGAATTGAATTGGACCAGAATTTGGGTCAATTGGGTAGGTTGGATTTGACATTGGGTTCACTTAGGGTTAAAATAGGTCAAATTGGGGATTTTGACAAAAGTAGGGTAAATTGATAAAATTGGCCCATGGTACAGTTGAACAAAATGAAATTGGGAATCTTTGGGATTTTCTGGAATTTTCTGGGAATTTTTGGAATTTTTGGATTTTTGGGTATTTGGAGGGTATTGGGAGGTATTTTTGGTATTTTTGGGTATGGATGATCAATTTGAGTAATGTGGGAATGCTTGGGATTGATTTTGAGGATTTTTGGGTAATTTAGGTGATTTTGCAAATTTTGGGTAATTTCAAGGGCTTTGGGTAAAGCTAAGTGGGTGTAGTGGTCCCGGGGTCAAAATTGAAAATTTGGAAAATTGAAGATTGGGTAAATGTGAATGGAATGAAATCATCTTGGTTGAGCCATGAAGCCATATCAAGCCCACATGAGCCATGAAGGGACTCATTTGAGGCATCCACTATGTTGTTCCTAACCCTCTTAGCCAAAGGCTTAGGGGTTAAGGACCATCCATGTGAATCACCTACATGAGTCAGGAGGTCAAGTTGGGTATGGGTGTGGTTCTAGGAGGTGTGTGAAAGTATAGTGTATAGGTGTAGTGTGTATGTAAGTCAGCCCTTCACCGCACCGTGCCACCTGCAGGGCAGTCCTAAGGCCAAAGAGTCCTATAGGAAGTCATCCTTTAAACTTCCACATTTGATTTCAACCCTCTAGGTGATTAGGGGTCTACAATCAAATTTGTGGAGTTCGCAGGGAGTTAAGAAGTGGTTTGAATTTCTAAGTGGTGGGTCCCAATTCTAGTCCTCTAGGATAGTCAAAGGAAAAGCCTAAGGCTAGATCCTAAGTACTAAAAGAAGAAGAGAAGACCTCATAAAAAATGAGGTCAACAAATGGACCCCCAATAGGTGTGGTGAGCTGACGGAGCACACCGCGCGTATTGGTGTTGACCGAAGCGATCAACAAAACCAACACAAAAGTCCAAGTGACAAACTTAGGACAGAGTAGAAGAGTTTCCGCTGGGGAGTGTCAAGTATATCTCCGAGACTAGAGATTCCTGAACTCTCGCTGGGGAAAGGGAAAGGAGGTGAATCCCAAATCACATGACTTGGGGGAATTTCGGTTTAGATTTTATTTTGTTTCAGTTTAAGTTTTGATGTGTGAGCTTAGATTTCAATTTGGAGTTTAAATTTAGATTAAAGTTTTGTCAAAATTAATTTGAAGGGATTTGATTTGAAATGAGAATTGGAATTTTGTGGTTTTAGATGTAACATCTTCAACCTCAAAAGAAAATTGAATTGATTAGGTTGAATCATTACAATGAGGAGAGAACTCAGAGCAATGCCGTATCGGATGTAAAATCCTTAACCTCAAGAATTTGATTTTGATGTATTTCATTGCGATAGAGAAAGAATCCTAAAACAATGCAGTCTCGGATGTAAAATCCTCAACCCCAAAAGTTTGAATTTGATGTATTTCATTGCGATAGGGAAAGAATCCTAAAGCAATGCAGTTTCGGATGTAAAATCCTCAACTCCAAAAGTTTGAATTTGATGTATTTCATTGCGATAGGGAAAGAATCCTAAAGCAATGCAGCTTCGGATGTAAAATCCTCAACCCCAAAAGTTTGAATTTGATGTATTTCATTGCAATAGGGAAAGAATCCTAAAGCAATGCAGTCTCGGATGTAAAATCCTCAACCCCAAAAGTTTGATTTTTGATGTATTTCATTGCGATAGGGAAAGAATCCTAAAGCAATGCAGTCTCGGATGTAAAATCCTCAACCCCAAAAGTTTGATTTTTGATGTATTTCATTGCGATAGGGAAAGAATCCTAAAGCAATGCAGTTTCGGATGTAAAATCCTCAACCCCAAAAGTTTGATTTTTGATGTATTTCATTGCGATAGGGAAAGAATCCTAAAGCAATGCAGTCTCGGATGTAAAATCCTCAACCCCAAAAGTTTGATTTTTTGATGTATTTCATTGCGATAGGGAAAGAATCCTAAAGCAACGTGCTCGGATGTAAAATCCTCAACCCAAAAAGTTTGATTTTTGATGTATTTCATTGCAATAGGGAAAGAATCCTAAAGCAATGCAGTCTCGGATATAAAATCCTCAACCCCAAAAGTTTGATTTTTGATGTATTTCATTGCGATAGGGAAAGAATCCTAAAGCAATGCAGTCTCGGATGTAAAATCCTCAACCCCAAAAGTTTGATTTTTGATGTATTTCATTGCGATAGGGAAAGAATCCTAAAGCAATGCAATCTCGGATGTAAAATCCTCAACCCCAAAAGTTTGATTTTTGATGTATTTCATTGCGATAGGGAAAGAATCCTAAAGCAATGCAGTCTCGGATGTAAAATCCTTAACCCCAAAAGTTTGATTTTTGATGTATTTCATTAAGATAGGAAAAGAATCCTAAAGCAATGCAGTCTCGGATGTAAAATCCTCAACCCCAAAAGTTTAATTTTTGATGTATTTCATTGCAATAGGGAAAGAATCCTAAAGCAATGCAGTCTCGGATGTAAAATCCTCAACCCCAAAAGTTTGAATTTTGATATATTTCATTGCGATAGGGAAAGAATCCTAAAGCAATGCAGTCTCAGATGTAAAATCCTCAACCCCAAAAGTTTGATTTTGAAAGGTAATTGATTTTGCAAAGATTTGCAGTGAGGGATTTGAAAAGTGCGGAATTTTGGTGTTTCGAGAATTTCATGAAAGTCGTAAAAGACTTTCATGGAAGGAAATAGATTAGGAGGGAATATGTAGATGCTACATATCCCATTCAAAAGAGTTGATTGGAAGTTACTGGTTTGGATTGGATACAATTCATCACCATCAGATTCGATCCGTGTCAATGGAATTAACCGCTTCCATCCCAGACAAGGGAGAGAGTAGAACAGATTGGATTTCAGATTTGGAAGGTTGAGTTTGAACTCGATTGAGATTTGATTTGAAATTTGGAAAGATTGAATTTAAATTTGATTGAGATTTGATTTGAAATTTGGAAAGATTGAATTTGAATTTGATTGAGATTTGATTTGAAATTTGGAAAGATTGAATTTGAATTTGATTGAGATTTGTGGTCATTTTGTTTGTCCTTTAACGATTCAAATTTTATTTTATCATGAATTTGGAGTTCATCATTTTTTAGATTTTTAATGAAAGTTTTCTTTTATTCTTTTTGTTTCTTTTCTGTTCTTTGTTCGAAGTTCATTTAACTTTAATGGCGTTTCTCAGTCAACTTGCACAAAAGAGGTGAAGGCCAAAAATGTGACATGGTCACTTTCATTCCAATCATGTTGAAGATACATCATACAACTCGATCTGGAATACATCTCATACAATCCATGTAGACTCAAAATGGACTATGTATGATCTTTGTCGATCCATCCAAAAAAAGGTATCTGTCAGAAATCCATGTCTGAATAGTGAGGTACATGGTCAATAACATCACCTTCCAAGCCATCCTTGGCAAGGATGCCGTATGGATGTGCGTTGGAGGTGTGATATTTTCCATGTAGCTCACAACCGTAAGGCCGGAGGCTCTCTAGCTCCGGTCCGGGCCGGAAGTGGTAAGATGTCTTCCCGTCGTCCATCCTTCCGAAAGTAACCGAGATCCGCTCCACCGGTACTCCCGTATGCAATGTTTAGCGACATCCGCTCCATTGCCCTTCGAGTATCATGACGGAACCTACCGGTAATGGTATCTTCACCGGCCCTCGAAACTCACCCGGGCCCACTATCCGAAGGTCGCATCCGAACATGATATTACACTCGTTCGTAAATGAAACCGTGCGTAAAGGTCCGACAAAGTCATGGTGATCTATGTGCGGGGGTATGCGAGTCGCCCTTCTTGTAAATGTTAATGATGCAACCGTTGGGTATGCAATCCGCCGCAGCACTCTCCATGTTATCATTCTCTTTACCATCCTTTTGATGACTAATGGCATTGGATCCACCCGGCCATGACGGAGTATTCCCGGTGGGTTTCCCTTCCTGTCTTCTGTGAAGTTGTAGCAGCATCCACATTGTATTATAATTCTACCTTTCCCTGGCATCCATCTTCGGGGTTCCGAGTAAGTGTTTTCTCTTAGGCGGCCCGCTCGGCCCATTCTTTTCAAATCCCGGATGCAGTCCACGATTTGTTGTTGTTCGTATTCTGAGAACACGTCTGTATGTAGCTCGAGGCCTTCTAGTATATTGATCCTCCTGCCTCTAATTCTCTCGAAGTATTCAAAAGTTTTCTTTTCGACATTCTGCATTCTTTCCAGCTCGTATTCTGGAATAATCTGCAAATGGCGGGGCCTGGTGACGTATTGTGGGATATACGGCTCAATCCCTACACGTTCTTCTGCATACCTTGGCTCCTCGGGGGTGGTGTCCGTCGGGACATCATCCGGGGTTGCTTCTGCAACAAGGTTATGCATTACTGGTGGCTTTGTCTGGTGGCGTGGTAGCCTTCCTTCTTCTATTCTCCTTAAGATTTCCCTGGTTTCTTCTATCATCCTGGGAGCTGGCTTCCTTTCTTCAGGTTCCTGGCGAACCGGTATCCTTGAAGTATATGCACCGGCGAGAGCAATCGCCTCGTCGCGCCGGTCCGCCGCTAATTTAGTTAACATCTTGCGGATATGGCGATTTTTATTTCTTCGTTGAGTTGTCGTGAGAGTAGCTCTTCGTACTTCCCGAATCTCTCGCGGGCGCGACGCCGACAAGCCCGCCTCTACCGTAGCGACTACGTACTCGATTTTCTTGTCTTCTTCGAGTGCTTCGTTTTCCTTTTCTTGTCGCCGGAGTGGTGGCTTGGGCCACCCACTTTCATTATCGTCCGACCGGGCAGCCTTCTCGGTCAACCGGGACCCGACCACTTTCCTCGTATTGCGTAGCCCGCCGGTGCGAAGTCCGAGTCAATCTCTATTATCGCTCCATATTTCACCCTCTTTCGTCGAGTGCAAGGCTTACGCCATTTCTAAAGTTCAGGACCAACCGCCCGTTCGACATTTCCCCGTGAAAAGACAAGGAAAAGGATCAGGGGCTATACTAAGAACAAGAACATTAAGAAAATGTTTATTAAAGACAGTTTTTTTTATTACTTTTTGTATTTTTAAATTTAACAACAATGAAGTGGGATAAGATCAGGAAAAAGATTTTGATATGGAAGAGAAAACAAGGAAAACTTTATTATCATGATTTTATTTATTTTAGCACATTTTTTATTATTTTTAGGTTCGGACCTGACCATAAGTAATTACTTCGCCCGTGCTTCTAGGGATGAGGAATTCATTCCTTTGAAACATCAGGTAGCGTAATACTTCTTCAAGTATCGTCCGTTGATTGGAAGCATATGTCGTTCTCCTTGACAGTTCACTAGCTGATAAGAGCCTCCTGAGTATACTGCCTCAACCACAAACGGCCCTTCCCAAGTGGGTTCAAATTTTCCTCCTATCTTGCGGTGTGCAAGAATAGGTCTTTTGAGAACGAGAACTAAGTCACCAACTTTGAAGGTTCTTGGGCGGACCATCCGTCATGGGCTTGAACCATCTTCGCTTCGGAATAGTTCTAAATTCCGTTGCGCTGCAAGTCTTTTCCCTTCCGTGCTTTCCAATTCCTCTAGTCGTAATTTGGCATTCTCTTCGTCGTGATTTTGTTTGCAACCGCAATTCCGAGTGAAGGAAGCCGAACCTCTAAAGGTAACATCGCCTCGGACCCATACACCGCAGCGTAAGGTGTAGCTTCGAGTAGGAGTTATGAAGGTTGTTCTGGTAGGCCCATAAGGCTTCTAATAACTTCTCGTGCCAAATTCTCTTATTATCGTCCAAGGTTTTCTTTAAGATTTGAACGAGAGTTTTATTAAAAGCCTCGACCAAGCCGTTTGCTCTCGGGTAGTAAATTGTTGAATATCGCCAGTCGATTCCGTGTCTCCCGACAAAATTGTTGATTTGTGTGCTTCCGAATGTCGACCCATTATCCGAGATGATCCCGCGTGGCACTCCGAAACGGTAGACAACTTGGTTCTTGAAAACCGTAGTACGTGGTGTGCTTTCACTTCTCTAAGTGGAACCGCCTCGCCCATTTGGAAAAGTAATCCGTAGCCGCAAGAATGAAGCGATGTCCTTTTGAAGATGGTGGTTCTATTGGACCCACTATATCCGTGCCCCAACATTCAAATGGCCACGATGCAATTGTCGGATGTAGCACATTTGGAGGTTGGTGTAGAACCACTCCGTGCACTTCGGCATTGGTGACGGCTCTTGGTGATTTTCATGCGATCGGTCATCATCGAGGGCCGTAGTACCCTAGTCTTTTAATTTTCATTTTCATCTTCGGACCCGACCGGTGAGCGCCACGCAGTCCCGCATGCACCTCTTTAACAATTTCACGGGCCTCGGACCCGCTTAGGCACCTTAGCCACATTTGATCGAAAGACCTTCCGTATAACGTGTTTTTTATTAATGCGTAGGACGCAGTTCTTTTCGATCCGATGAGCTAGCGACCTATCGTCCGGTAGTTTTCCTATTTGCAGGTAGTCTATTAATAGCTGCCGCCAATCTTCCGTGTTTTCTCGTCACCGTTGCAACCGATTCTTCTTCTTTTTCCGATTTGTGTATTGTGTCTATGTAGAGTCGTGATAGGACTCGGCGTCCATGAACCGACACTTCCACCGACTCATTTTGCAAACGTGCAAATTCTTTTGCGAGGCGAGCTAACGCATCCGCTAAAGCTTTTTCTTTTCGGGAATTTTGTAGATCGTCACATTCGGAATCTGTTCCAACAACCGTAGGGCATACCGGAAGTATTGCTCGAGTCTTGGCTTTAAAATTCTGTATCGTCCGGGATCCGTTGAATGATTAACTACGAATCCCCGTAAATGTTGATGTCCGTTATCCCCATTTGAATAGTTAATTCCGATCCCATTATGAGGGCTTCGTATTCTGCTTCGTTGTTTGTACACGGCTCCGTCAAGTGGTAGGAGTATCTTAACATCCCCCGCTCCGTGTTATAAAGATTAATCCGATTCCCGCCTTACCGGCACTATCACTTGCGATTCTTCATCTTTGTGTGCTGAAGATGCTCCGTCGAAATATAATTCCCAACGTCGATCATCGTGGTCTTCTAGGCTCATTATTTGTTCATCCGGCAAATCGTCATTGAGGAGATTCGCCGGCAAAGGGTGTGTTGCGAAGAAGTCTGCTAAGACTTGTCCCTTTACGGCATGAAGAGGCACGAAAGTTATATAGAATTGCAATAATATCATTGACCATCTGGCAAGTCTGCCGGAAAGCGCTGGACGAGTCATCAAGTATTGTAATGGATTAAATTTTGAGATCAGGTTGACCTTATGAGAAAGCATGTAGTGCCCGAGCTTTGAGCGGCGAAGATCAGGGCCAAACAATGCTTTTCAATTGTGGGATACCTTATCTCCGTCGGAAGTAAACGACGGCTTAGGTAGTAAAGAGCATTTTCTTTACCCTCATCATTGACTTGGGCTAATAGGGCTCCGAGAGAGTCGTCTAAAGCCGCGGTATAAAGTATCAGCGGTCTACCTGAGACTGGGGTTGCTAAGACAGGAGGTGTCATTAAATATTGCTTAATGTCCTCGAAGGCCTTCTGGCATTTCTCTTCCCAAATAAATTTGGCGTCCTTTTTAACTAGTGCCGAGAAAGGCTGACACCTACCTGACAAGTTTGAGATAAAGCGTCGAAGATATGCCAGCTTCCCTTGAAAAGATCGTAGTTGCTTTAAGGTTTTGGGAGGCGGCATTTCCAAGATAGCTTTAATCTTTTCCGGATCGATTTCAATTCCACGATGTCGGAAAACGAATCCTAAGAATTTCCCGGAGGTGACGCCGAAGGCACATTTTAAGGGATTCATCTTAAGGTTAAATTGTCTTAATCGTTCGAAAACAATTCTCAAATCATACAGGTGGTTTTCCTTTACTTTGTTGTTGATGACCACATCGTCCACATAGCATTCGACTTGATTGTGGATGAGATCATCAAAAATTCTTGTCATCGCTCTCGGTAAGTTGCTCCCGCATTCTTCGACTCCGAATGGCATCACCGTGTAGCAATATACTCCGATCGGCGTTCGAATGCTCGTAAGTTTTTCATCTTCTCGGAGCCATTTTTATCTGGTTGTATCCTGAAGATCCATCCATAAATGAAAATATTTCATGTGTCGAAGCAATGTCGATCATTAATTATGGGATCGGTAGAGGAAATTCATCTTTTGGACATGCCTTGTTTAAATCTCTGAAATCCACACAAATTCTGATCTGACCATTCTTCTTCCTGACTGGCACAACATTAGCTAACCAAGTCGGGTATTGTTCTTCGCGGACAAATTTAGCGTCTATTAGCTTTTTAACTTCGGCTATGACTTGTTGTTCGATTTCTAGACGCATTCTTCTGGGACCTTGTCTGACTGGGACAGAAGTAGGATCCACTCCTAGCTTATGGACTGCGACCTCTGGAGCTAAACATGGCATCTCATCATAGCTCCAAGCAAAATAATCTTTAAATTCCATTAATAACTTGATTATTTCTTCGGAGCCTTCTTTATTGAGTAAGGAGCTAACAAAGGTAGGTCTAGGCTCTTCGCTAGTACCTAAGTTAACTTCCGTTAACTCATCTATCGTAGATTTAATCTCTTCTTCGAATTCGGTGGAGCGTCTCCAATTTGTAAATCTTCAAATTCTTCCGTAGTTTCCATGCAGCTTTCATTAGACTCGCAAGTGACAACCAAGCAAAATTTAGTATTGTCAACTCGATCCTCATCGTGCCGAATCCGAGACCATGCTTTGAATTGGGTGGACGACCGGAGTTATTCCATAATTTTTCAAAATGTTGTGATTGACCTTTTGTCCATTGTCAATGTAAGAAACCACACTGAATTAAATTTTGAACACAGGGAGAGTACCACTCAAAAGGTAATTCCATTAATTCTGATGAAGTGACATCTTCAAATTGTACATTATTTTCAGATTTGGAGGAAGGAGCACCTCGGTAGAATTTGATTGGCTTTGCACCGCCGCTATGTACCTCTTTGACCACCATACCCTCTATCTTATTAGAATGGATCGGGGTCAGGGTCATAGTATGTACATAGTGGTTAATCTTCTCGTACATCGATTTATATTCTTCATTCTTTTCATCTTCGAGCGGGATCCCGAATTGCGGCTTCTTCCGACTTATTATCGCTCGCTTCGATCTCTTTTCTTCTTCGTAACTATCTTCCCAATCAACATTGATGGTTGGTTTCTTTTGTCCAACTGTCCTAACGTCTCTGCCACAACCTCGTCCCCGGCCTCGACCTCGGATGCGAGTTGTGGAGAAAACTTCACCATCTCGTCATAAGGGAGTGGTGAGTGACTGTTGGACTAGAACTTCAGATTCTTCGTTGTCCCGAACTTTCTTTGCTTCATTCGTTATGGTATCTCTGGAGAAGATTGTTTTCTTCGGAGGTGCATAATAAGCTGCATCTTCATGGATTCCAATTTCATGTACGGAGAATGGTTGTAAGTCACCTTTGATGCATTGTTCCCCTCCATCGTAGTATTTGATGCACTGATGTAGAGATGATGGTACCATCCGGTTTTCATGTATCCATGGTCGGCTCAGAAGAGCGTTGAACGACGTTTCTGAATCACTTATGTGAAATTTTGCGGTTGTCTTTGCTAAGTCACCGGTCTTCATTAGCAGTGTTATTGATCCGAGGGCTCTTTCTCCTTTCTGGTTGAATCTTCTTAATAACATTTTGTCCGGTTCGAGCTCGCGAGCATCAATTTCCAAGTATGCTAGCGTTCGAAGACTCATTATATTAATTGATGCTCCTGGATCCACCAATACTCTGGAAAGTGTAAACTTTCCAATTGTAATCGAAATGTACAACGGCTCGGTTGTGGTCTCGTCGTCCCGAGTAGTAGGTCATTGTCCGTGAAGGTGACACCTCGTCGTTCCTTTAACGAACAAACCTCATCTAAGGAATCTCCGACCATTCGAGCTAAGCAAATTTCCGGATCAAGTAAGGCCTCGATCGAGCTTCTCTCATCTCCTTTGATAAGATGAGAGCGTCATGGATGCTTAGTTTGGCCGGTAGTTTCCTAAGATGGGCTAGCACGTTGTAGTCCACTTTATTTCCATGTGTCTCGATTTCTCCCCGAATGGGTATTTCTTCTGCGCGGGTTGGTTCTTCCCGAACAACCACTCGCTTCCTTTGTCCTTTGGACCCATTCTCGTGGGTAGAACTCTTCCACTTCTTAAGTCGACTTCGTAATTTCTCCTGAATCTAGTATTGAGTTTGCTAGTGTCTCCTCTTGAATCGGAATGACAGGTTCTTCTGGATTAGCTTCAGAGTTTGAAGGCTCTAACTCTATTGTGACTGGAGCTCCTCGAAACTCGCAGATAGATTCGTTGCTTCTTGAACTCTCGTAACCTCCTTGATGGATGTCTCCTTCATCATTGTGATCGTCGAGATTGTGTATGATTCGAGAATTATCATTTGTATCGAAATCGATGTCCGGATTTGGTTGGTTGTCGCTAGTTACGTAATCGTTAGAAACAGTCAAAACGTAGCCAACGCCATAACCCTTATCATTATAAGATCCCACCGGAGTGAGCGGATAATCATACGTACTCGGAGGTTCGAGGGATTTCTCCCCGAATCGAAACAACTATCCTAGGATAAGCGGCCCCTAGTCTAGCCTTAGGAGCCTCGGTCTTCTCTTCTTCATCAATTTTCTTCTTCTCTCAATCGTCTCCCGTCGAGGTGGTTCTTCTATCGCAAGTGATAATGCCGACTCGACAGGTTTCGAACTCCGAACCGAGGCTCGCACCGAAGCGGTTTGGATGTGATCCAAAATCTTTTTCGAAGACCTTGTCCAAGCGGTAGCCCATCCATCATCGGCCGCATAGGGATCTATCGAAACAATGAGATCCGTCGAGATAACATCGACGGAACCTCCTTTCCGGGGTTCCTTCATGTATTCCTTCGGGATTGTTATATTCCCTTTCGAAGATCGTCGTCGAGCCAACTTTTGAAGGTAATACAATCTTCTATCTTGTGCCCAAGCATCCGGTGGTAAGGGCAAAAGTCGGGATCACCTTTCTGTCGACTTCTTCCGGTCTTTTAGGCTCCGGCAGTTGGAAATCTGGAGTCTTCATCGATCGCAGTAACATTTTCAGCACTCGCATCATTCTTGAACGGATACTCCCCGCTCGTAAGCTCCCTTAATGTACGTTGCGGATGAGGCGGTTGTTCATACCGTCGAGATGACCGATAGCCGGGTCGGGGTTGCTCGGTAATCTCGTTGGGGTTGCCGCGGCCGTTCGACGATATTTGTATCGGTTGCTTGCCTTTGTCGACTCGTCGCAACGATCCCGACTTCTTTTCAAAAGTTTTCACGGGCTTCGTTTGTCTCATTTTTTCGGTGAAACTTAATTGCTTCGCCTCCTCTTGCAAGCTTCCGGCCTTGCTTAACAACTTCTCGAAAGTCTTAATAGTAAATCCTCGAGGAGAAGTGCTATCGGGCCGTGAATGCTCTTAAGTAAAATGTCGACTGCATGCTGTTCTTGTAGCTGTGGCTCACACTTCATACTTAGATTTCTCTATCGAAGTATGTAGTCTACCAAGGTTTCATTGGGTTTCTGCTTTTCTACCACTAAATCACCTATAGTGATGTGGTGCTGAGCTCCGGCAAATCGCTTGATGAAGAGGTTCTCTAGTTCTGAAAATGTCTTCACCGAACCGTTCGATAATTCTGCATATCAATCAAAGGCGATCCCTGACAGGCTGCTGACAAATTGTCTGAAGAGTAATGCATCACTTCCGCCGGCGTTGCAACAGCTGGCAAGAAAATGTGCAACATGGTGCCGAGGGTTTCCGGTTCTATCAAAGGTCTTGAACAGAGGTGGTACGAAGCCTTTCAGATATTGGACAGCGTCGAATTCTTCAGGGTAAGGTCTACCCGTCCGAATGGATGTCCCGCTCTTTGATTGTGCCAAGGCTTCTCGCACTCGCTGTTCCACCAAGCTCTTAATATCCTTTTCCGGAATCATGCTTTCGTGATGTATCCTTCTTTAATTGATCATCCCCGTTGACGGACGTAATCTCCTTTCCTCCGTCTACAATGTGAATGACCTCCGGGGGTGTCTCTCGTTGGGGTTGCACTTCGACTCCGGAGAGTGGCTAGGGCTACAGCCCATCTCTTCCATCCTTTTTGCCATTTGGGCGATCGTATCATCTTTCTCTTGAAGCTGCCTCTTCATTAGTTCCGGCACCTCTCTTTCTGCGGCTGCAGGAGCACCTTGTGAAGCTGACGAAGCTCGCGTTTCAACCATGTTAATTTCTGCATACTCATCATCCATGAGCTCTGACGAGTCAATCTCATCTCCGAATTTTTCTTCTCTCTCCCTTTCTAATCGTCGAATATCAGTCCTTAACTTTTCCATAGCATCTTCTAGTGGTCTTTTCTGTGCGTCCTTGCAGTTGTCATGTGATAACTGTCGGGTTTCCTTCTCATGAGTCCCCTTTACCGCAGTAGCACTTTCTTCGGATTCAAGTCTCCTGACGAGACTTTCCTTCTCAGGCTGTTGTTTCAATCTTAATTGTCCAAGTAGTGGGACGCCATACCATCCCTCTAGCAGCAGAAGTTCTAGGACCGGATGGTCCGTCACCCAAATGCTGGAAGGTGGTATCCTCCCTAATCTGTAGTCCTGAAACAACGACAGAGCGACTAGCTTTCATCCTCTTATTTGGCTTTTCTGCAACGATAGCAGGTTCTACTCGCGTCCCAAGACGGGATTTGACTGGCACCCGCCCTATCCTTCTTAAAATTTCTGATACAGGACACCTTTCCTTCTTTGCTAACTTCTCTATCAAAGTTTGCAGTCGAGCAAATGGCGTAGTTCTAGCCCTTTTCTTACGACTATCGTTGTAATATACGGCCGAGGCAATGCGGCAAGCAATCTTGCGAACATTTTCTTCATCCTCTCACGGCGGAGAGGGGATGGAAACCGCTTCCTCCCAAAAGTGGTATGTATTCGAGCAGCGGTGTATACTCGGGCAGCTTCGGGATTTCCTCCAGAAAGCAACTTCAGCAGCTACGGCTTCTCTAGCGATCCTTCTACTTCGTTCCTTCTTCGGGTCCGTGTCGTTGATGGAATTCTCGAGCCGGACCCGATTTCAAAAACGAAGGTCTCACAGAAGGTCCGTACCCTCCACGGTAACAGGTTCACCATAGTTCCGGATTTCCTTCCCCTTTAATTGGCGTGAGCCGGGGTAGGTGCGGAGACAACTAGACCGGTGGGGGTAGCAACAACGGTCCTTCCGTGGACAGCAGCACTCCTCCGAGTCGGAATCTTTGCAGAGGAGGGAATTCGTGAGTTGACTTGAGGTTAAACTCAATCAACGGCTTCTCAGTTTCCGGTATTTTGCTTTTGAGTGAAAAGAGAGTGACGTCGGGGATTTTGATGTTGGTGTACCCGAATCCTTGTCAGAATCGAATGATTCCATTATCAGGCAGTTCGTCCTTGAACACAGCCAGGTCCAGTCCAATGACGAAGGAGAAGATCAGTTTTGGGGCTTCCATTTCTGCAGGGCAGATTCTAAGTGTTAGTCCTCGAATCGTGCTTCTTCTTGTCGTAAAACTTATGACGAAAAAGAAAGAGTCCGAACACATTTCTGTTTATCTTAGTGTATTTGTGGTATTAAAGGAAAATTGTCTTTTCGGAAAGATTTGTTCGTTAGGAAAGAGAATTATTGGAAGAAGGAGAGTTGCAGGAAGGGTAAAAGGAATTGATTAGGAACTGGAAAAGGAAGAGAAAGTCTTGTAGAAACTTCTCGACCCGCAAGACCGCACTTAAACTAACACCTATTGGGGGTCCACCCCACCTCATAAATGAGGTAAAAGGATCTCGGAACCTCTCTGTTTAGGGGTGTCTAAAGAGTGGCTCCTAAATCCGAGAGAACGTTAGCTATACTTGTTCAAGGTAGAAATGAACATAGTATTCCAACGGAAAGAAGGGTAGTTTCATCCACTAGGAACATGGATACACTACCGATTTTTGGAAACAGAACTATTTGATTAAAATGGAGAGAGGAATTGTCCCCAGCAGAGTCGCCAGAAATTGTCGGCATATTTTTAGGTTGTGTGTTTTATTTTTGAAAGGGGTCGCCAAAAAGAAATTGTGCGGCGAATTTAGTTTAAATATATATAATTTGAAAAGTAGTATTTGATTTTTTTAAAATAATTTTAAATTTATAAATTTTAAGATATGAAATCAAACTGATCTCACATCCCGAATAGTTTACATAAACAAGCACCGCACCACAAACCGTGTATCTATCCCGAAGAATAGACACACTCGCTCGACGATGGGGCTTCGATTAAATAAACTAGAAGATTTGTGACATCCGTTTGGTCTGCGAACCAATTTTATAAGCCGACAAGTTCCCCTGCTTAATACAAAGGAATTAAGCAGGGTTTATATTACCTGGGTTCTTAAAATTCCCTATACGGGCAAGCCCCTATAGCTAATTACATCTTAAGTGACGAGAATCACCTAAGAAAACTCTCGATAATAATCGCAGTTCTGCTCTCAAGAATTTCAAAGTTTAAGTTTTCAAGGGATTGAATTTTAGAATTTCAATAGGGAGTGGATCAAATTTGGAACATTTTGTTTTGGGAATTCAAAGGAAGAAAGGTAGGAGAAATCACATATTCGAAGCGAACTTCGATAATTTCCCGACTATCCTATTATTTGGCTTGAATTTAGGAAAGTCCTAATATTTATTTAATGTTTTGATCTTGCCAATTTTAATTAATTAGGACTTATATTTGCATGATAAAATCACACAAATAACCTTCGATGATGTGAGGGTTTATGTCGTATCGGACGACTACCTCGGAATCCTAAAACCGGTTAGGGCTTAATTTGCAATGCAAATGCCTAACAAAAGGTTGAGGATTTATGTTGCACTAGGCAAACTACCTCGAAGTCCTATGGCTGATGTAGATTCAAGTTTTTGCTGATGTAGATTCAAGTTTTTGCTGATAACGATGGTCGTGCTGCCCACCATGCTCTGAGCTCCTTGTTGTTGCAGAGGTTTAGTTATAAAAGTCATAAATCAGGAGATGAGAAAAGTGTTTTAGTTCAGAGAAAATCTTAATTTCCAAGTGTTTTTTATATATTTTTTAAAACAAATCTTAAAGTTGATTATAACAACACCGGTTAAGATCCCACGGTTCCATCCTTCCAGCATCGTTATTTTTATCGGATTCACTTAGTCCAGATGAATTTGCTAAACTCAACTAAATGAGTTCCACACTTTCATTTAGACAGTGGGAAATCCCGTTAGCAACACGTAGGTTACATCATCCGAGGTAATCCCGATCATCCAACAAGACGTTTTAATCTAGTTATAGTTGTAGTTTTGTATTCTGTTTGTGATTAAATTTTGAGATGTTTTATATTTTGAAATGTTGTGGCGGTGAATTTTATCTTGCAATGACTTTTAATTTAGTTTTGGTTTCAGTTTTAGGGACTATCCTAAAGGTGTGGGTTTTCATGCAACAGTTGTTTATCATGCAAGAAAAGTAAAGTGCATTTGCAATAAAGTAAATTGCAATAAAATAAAAGCGTACCTGGAGGGTCTTCCCGTCATCCCAGGCTGCACTTAAACACAATTTAGAATATTTAAGCATTTAAAGCAAGTTCCTCGGTAAAGCTAAAGGAAGGGTTATGGTTTTCTACCAAGTTCCTAATCCTATAGCTAGTCATTTCCTATGACGTCTAGGTTCTTGTGTTTTGGTTTGAGGACGATTTTCTTCATCAAAGAACAATTAAATTCAATTGTTCTTATAAACATCTTATCATATTGAGGAAGTGCTTAAGACGAGTTTTAAACATCTTTTCAATACTGCTAGGATTGTTTTAAGTCCAAATGAATTTAATTATACAAATGAATTAATCGTCCGAGAATTCAAGTTTTGTTGTTATCTTGCTCGATGAATCTAGGACATTTGAATATCCTATAAGTGAAGTAACACTTCATTTAACATTCACGTTTAGGAGTTATGACAATAAAAGTTTTCGAGGGCAAATTGGTATTCAAATGGTTTGTGATTTAATTTAATTTCATTTAACGGGTTTAAATTTGGAATAGTGTTCAAGTTGCTTTATATTTATTTTTAAATTTCTTTATGTCTTAGGTGATGTTATTTTTAATTTAATTTAATTTAACTTTAATTTAATTTAATTTAATTTGGTTTAATTTTAATTTTAATTTTAATTTAATTTAATTTGATTTAATTTAATTTGATTTAATTTCCGTAATTTAATTTAATTTGATTTGATTTAATTTAATTTAATTTAATTTAAATTAATCTAAATTTTAATTTAATTTTATTTTTAATTTTAATTTAATTTAATTTAATTTAATTTTAATTTAATTTTAATTTAATTTGATTTAAATTAATTTGATTTAATTTAATATGTTTTAATTTAATTTAATTTAAATTTTAATTTAATATTATTTTTAATCTTAATTGAAAATTTAAAAGAGTTTAATAATTTAACTTTAATTTAATTTAATGGTTAAGTCTTTTAACATTTTAAATCTTAAATTTGAATTATCATTTTAATTGGGAATTAAATATTATTGAGATGATTAATTTAGGGATCCTTAGATTAAAGAACAAATCTCTTCCTAACAATATCCCTATTTAATAATTCCAACTTTATTATTCTTCCAAATTTAATCAATATTTTAATTAAAGTTTATTTTAATTATTTTTATATTGTTTAATAGGTTTCTATCCCTTAATTATTTAAATTTCAATCATCCAAATCAGATTAAGATCAAATATTTTACTCTTTAATTTTATTAAGCCTAAAGTTTTAATTAAAGGTTAAAATTTTAATTACCATTTTGCCCTTCAAGCTTAATAATTTTATAACTCACAAATTGAGCTTAAATGAACTTGAAATTTTTATGTGACTTCACTCATATGCCAATAAAGACATGAGAGGAGAAAATGTGATTTTTCTGTATTTAATTTATTTATGTAATTATTTTTGGTGGAAAATAGAGATTTCCAAGGAAAATTTAATAATATGACCAAGGGAAAGTTTCTGTCCTTAAGAAAATTATGGGACATTCCTAATGACCAGAGGACCACTTGGACCAATTTTGGTGATTTTTTGAATTATATTGTTGTTATTATAATTATTTTGAGTTTTGGAGTATTAATTAATTTAAAAATAAAATAAAGGTTGAAAAATGAATTTTATATTTTTCAAAAATCTCTCTGATATCAAGGAAATCAGAGAATCAATTTTTACAATTTTCTGATTTTTCTTTGATTTATTAGAATTATTTTAGTGGAAATGCTAAAAAATACATTTTTTTTAATTTTAAAATTACCTTAGGGCTTTAAAATTTAATATCTCACCAAATAGACCTAAGAAAATATGGGGTTTATTCCTAAGTGATTAAAATTCAAAATGTAACATTTTGGTGAATTTTATTATTTTTATGATTTTTACTATTTTTTAATTATTAAAATTTTAAAATAATACAAAAAATGAACTTTTTTAGAAAATTAAAATTTTAATTTTCTTAAATTCCCCTGATATCAGAGAGGCTCCAAAACCAATTTGGTGAATTTATGAAAAGCATTTTGAAAGTTATGAATTTTTAAAGTTTAAATTGACTAAATGGCTTAATCAACCCATTTAGTAGGGCTAACTAAATCCAATTGATTTCAAACTTTTATGGTGGGTTCCTCTGATCCTAAAGGTCAGTGGAGAATTGATTTAAAATCAATTTGATGTATGATTAGCTCTAATTAATTAGGGACCTATTTTGGGTGTTTAAGCCAATTAGGGTTATTTTAAGTGAATTAATTCAAAACCTATTTTTCCTATGGTCGTCTGGTCATAAGAAACATCTCCAAATTTTCCTAGAATTTATTTCACAACATGCTAATTATTGGAATTAAAATATTCAAAAAGTAACATGAATTTGAAAAATCAATAACTTCTCATAGGGATGGCCTCTGTCTTTGGAAAATTCAGGGAATGTTCCCAAATTCAAAGGCTTCAAAAGCCCTATGGTCTCATGCCATGGTGAATTGTATACATGCATGGAGAATTCAAATAGTGCAGAGAGTAAATATATTATTAAAAATCAAATACTTAATGAAATTAAATGATTTCTTTTCCACATTATTCTCCTCTGTTCACTGAGCAAGATGGTATTTTTATTTTATTTTTCTGATTTTTCTACACAAAGTTATGCATTTTTGAAGTTTAGGGAATTAAATAAATCAGAAAATACCCTATTTTTCTATTTATCCTAGTCGGCGCCGCGTCAACCTTAACATCTCCAAAGTGCCGCGTGGCGCTTTCTGATTCGATGCCTCCATCAGACTCAGCGCTCCGGGGGCCCGCTGTATCTTTCCGTCTCCTCATCAGGCACGATCCTGGTCGTCCGTCCGCGCGTGTATGGAATGAACGGCATCCGTTCATCGTCACCAAGTGTCCTCACCTGAGAGCCGTCCACACTAAAACCCTAAGAACTCACTCATCTCTCAACGGATTTTCGTGTTCTTATGCTCTATGGATTCCTCTTGAAGAGACGAATACATCTATACGGTGATCATGTATTGAAATTAAAGCATTTGAATTGGAGAATCTCCAGAAGCTCGGGATAAAGAATTAGCTCATACCTTTGCTCATAGAAGTGTGGCTTCAATCTGAGGGTTGTTTCACCTTCGATTGCGTCCCAGCGAGCTCCAGATGAAGTCTCCTGGTCTGGTGAATTGCCTAGCTATGAAAGTGACCACGGCCGATCACAAAGCTTGGAGGCTCGGAACAACCGGGTGGCCTCGGAGATGGGGCTTTCGGTGGAAACTTCTCCTCTTGGTCTAGTGAAGGTGTAGGGCCGCTCAATTTAAAGATTGGCTCACCGTGGCAAAGTGTCCTGGTTTTGGGTGAAATTTCAGTCGAGAAATTGGGTTCGTTAGTGGGGATTAGGGCAAATCGACACCTGGGATCAACTCGCTCTAAGTATGGAGTAGGGCTCGGAACAATTTTGCGCAGTTTCGGCAAGGTTTGTGCAACTCTCCTCCATGGCCATGAGGGGGTCGGGTTTGAATAGAGGTGGCCGGAGAGCCTCACGGGGATGGCCAAGGATTGGGATCAGCCTGCTCGGAGTCAAGGGAAGAACAGTGCCAATGGCCATCGGGGATGGGGCAGCTCGACAGTGAGAATTCCAAGTTTGGCTTCACATGTGAGCTCTCGGCCTGGTGGTTTCCGGCGGCTGTGGTGGCTGGCCGGCCAGTCTCAGGTCACCATCTTAGCCAGCGGGGTCAGGGCTTGGCATTAGTGCAGGCAATTGGCAAATGCCATGTGTCAAAAGCTTGATTTAAAATGGAATGGGAGAAGGCCAATTTTGGCTTGATTTGGTCAAGTCCACCCTTTGGGCTTGTTTCACCCTTCAAGGTGGCTTTGGGTGCTGTGAGGAGTCAAAGGAATCAGCTGGTTTGACATGGAGAAGTCCTTATCCAAATATATTTGGATTAAATTTGGGTTAAGGGGAATCATGGTTAAGGCTAATGACTTTAGGAGATTAAGGAAAGCGTTTCCTCCTTTTGCCCAAAATGGCATGGTGACATGTAAAGAGGCTCTCTTGGCTTCCATGTGGCTCATGCATGGCTTCATGGCTCATCTTTGGCTTGGGAAAAGTTAAGTCAATTTCATGGAAATGGGTTTAAGAAAATTTTGGTATTTTGATGGGAATTTGTATGGGGCTTAATTTGGAATGGATTCATGATGAGTTTTGAAACTTAGGGATTGATTTAATTGAAAATATGGTGTAGAGCAATTGTCATATGGGTTTTGGATTGATTTTGGCCCTTTGGATTTTGGTGGAGATGGGCTTTAGGAAGGTTTCATGTAGGTGGGCTTTTAAGTTTAAGAATGAATTCATGGATGGGAATTTTGTAGAAGTTTGGGCCAAATAATTGTTGGGTTTGGTTTAGGGATATGTCATGAGTGATTTGAAATGGGTTTGGAGTGATTTGGGTTTGAATTGGGTTGGATTTGGGCCTCTTTGGTAAATGGGCCAATGTAGGTCAAATTGGGCTAACTTGGGCCAATGTTGGCCTAGGGTTGAAATTGATGTAAAATAAATGTTGGGAAATATTTATGGGAGTGTTTCAAAGAGGTTTTGGCATTGGTTGGGTTTTGATTTTGTGGTTTGGGCTTATTTGGGTTAGGTTTGGGTTTAGGTCAAAATTGGGCTTTTTGGCTTTGGGTTGAATTTGAGTGGGGTTTGGGTCTAAATTTTGGGTAAATCATGTTAATGTTTTGTTTGTAGGGGTGTTAAGGAAGGTTTAGAAAAGATTTGGGGTTAATTGGAGTTGAATTAGGTGAGTTTGGGTTAGGTTTGGGTCATGGGTACAAATTGGGCTTTAAGGCCAAAAGTGAAATTGGATCCAAATGTCAATCAAATTGGAGTTGGATTTGGTCTAGATTGGTGTTGTGAATGTTGAATTGAAGTTTAGAATTGAATTGGACCAGAATTTGGGTCAATTGGGTAGGTTGGGTTTGACATTGGGTTCACTTAGGGTTAAAATGGGTCAAATTGGGGATTTTGACAAAAGTAGGGTAAATTGACAAAATTGGCCTATGGTGCAGTTGAATAAAATAAAATTGGGAATATTTGAGATTTTCTGAAATTTTCTAGGAATTTTCTGAATTTTTGGATTTTTGGGTCAAGAGGGGTATTTCTGGTATTTGGAGGGTATTGGGAGGTATTTTTGGTATTTTTGGGTATGGATGATCAATTTGAGTAATGTGGGAATGCTTGGGATTGATTTTGAGGAATTTTGGGTAATTTAGGTGATTTTGCAAATTTTGGGTAGTTTCAAGGGCTTTGGGTAGGCTAGGCGGGGTGTAGGGTCCCGGGGGTCAAAAATTGAAAATTTGGAAAATTGAAGATTGTGTAAATGTGAATGGAATGAAATCATCTTGGTTGAGCCATGAAGCCATATCAAGCCCACATGAGCCATGAAGGGACTCATTTGAGGCATCCACTATGTTGTTCCTAACCCTCTTGCGCAAAGGCTTAGGGGTTAAGGACCATCCATGTGAATCACCTACATGAGTCGGGAGGTCAAGTTGGGTATGGGTGTGGTTCTAGGAGGTGTGTGAAAGTGTAGTGTATAGGTGTAGTGTGAGTGTAAGTCAGCCCTTCACTGCACTGAGCCACCCGTAGGCGCTCCCAAGGCTAAAGAGTCCTATAGGAACTCATCCTTTAAACTTCCACATTTGATTTCAACCCTCTAGGTGATTAGGGGTCTACAGTCAAATTTGTGGAGTTTGCAGGGAGTTAAGAAGTGGTTTAAATTTCTAAGTGGTGGGTCCCAATTCTAGTCCTCTAGGATAGTCAAAGGAAAAGCCTAAGGCTAGATCCTAAGTACTAAAAGAAGAAGAGAAGACCTCATCAAAAATGAGGTCAACACTTATAGGCATTTCTTTAGCTTATTAATGATTCATCATAGAGTCTCAATCCTTTCCTATCACATAAAATTTTAAGATTCTTAATATTTTAAACATACAGTTTTTCTTACTTTGAATAGTTGACTATAGTCCTATTCTCTTATACCAAATATCTTATCCTACAAAATTACTTTTCATTACCAAATACTTTCATTCAACTTTACAAAATACTTAAATAAAATCAAAATACAGTTATCTGAAATTGAGTTCTATTATAGGAAATCATGTTAATAATTTTGAAAATATTTTAAATGAGAACAATTAATAGTTAATTCTTTCCCTCCGCCAAACTTAGATTTTTGAATATTAATACAATTTAACATGGGAAGAAAGAAAAGATATAAACATATAACTCATACCTCAATATGTTAAGCTTTTTATACCTTTGAGTTTAAGCAAGTTTTCCTTTATAAAGTAGAACAGTAGGCCTGAAATAATTAGAAGTATTTCTATACACAAATATGGGTTAGAAATTTATAAGAGAAGAAGTTTAAAAACATGAAACATAAACTATGCACACAACATTAACAACCAACTGTTACTATCACAAATTAAACTAGCAAACCAAACACATGAAAAGTCTACTATAACATCACATATATCACAAATCAAAATAAAGTTTGCGACAAGTACAACCAAATACACATTACATCACAGATACTAATCAGAAAGAGTCTCAGGTACATCACATATACAAAACACAAATACATAACAAAGTACAATGAAAAAAAAATACACAAACTACCAATCTTCTTCTGTAGGAGCTCCACCATCATCAGGTTCTTCAAGCTGGTATGGAGTATTCTCAGGGTAAGTAAGAAATACAGTGCTAGAGTCTCCCCTGAAAATTCTCATCTGTGCGTTATGATAAGCTATCTCATATTCTCTCTACCGCACTTGATACTCATCATTTATCTTGTTCCTTTCTTCTAGTCCATCTACTCTAGTGTTCAACCTTTCCAACTGATCCATAACATCATGCAGAGTAGGCTCTCTAGATTTAGATGATCTATCATGACTAGAAGAAGGTTCATCGGCTTTCTTACTCCACTTCCAACTTACATGGGCTTCATATGTTTTCAAATTTAGTTTTGTAATGGGCTTCAGGGGATGGATCACCTCATCATTATCTTCAACTGCTACTCCTGACTGAATACATAAGGCATGAATCAGGCTAGGGTGTCCCAGTCCATCTGTAGTCTCTCCTTTTGAATTTGTAAAAATACTTTTATGAATAATAGCACCAATAGTTATATTCTTCACGTTCTGAATATAGTAATTCGGAACAGCTCTATCAACAGTAACCTCGTTGTGATGTTTGGTAGGCGAAAGTCTTGCAGAAATGAAATAATGCCAGGCTTTCGACACGGGATTTAAAGTAGAAAGGGGGAAGTTAACTTTTAGCCTTTGTTTAACCATCCATTCCCCTTTTACATCACTCAAAATGTTTATGATCATATCGAATGCTTCATTCGTGATAGAAAAATTTTCATACTCACAACAGTAGGGTTCTCTCAACTGATAAAATGCATTTATGCGGGCAAAGGTGAATTCAACCATTTGGCCTCTAACCAGTATGTATTCACTCTCAGAATAATATAGATTTGCATAAAACTCTCTAAAAATACCCAACATTGCTTCAGCAGTAAAACAATAGAAAATCTCTCATTGACGATTCGCAATAAGTTCTTCATGCATACCTCTAGGATTTTCAAAGGCTCTCTCTTGAATACACTTCTTATTGCTAAAAAATGTACAATAGCGGGAATAAGCTTTTAAATTCACAAATTTGTTTTCATCTCAAATTTCCTCTTTCCCCTTTAAAATTCTTGGAGCCATTTATCTAAAAATACCAAATTTATCCAAATCAATTTTAAGATTGAAATGTAATGGACTCCAAGGCAAATTTAAAAAGACAAGAACTCAAAATCCATGAAAAATCTTCAAAGTTTCTTTAAAAACTTTAAAATTTCAAATCTTCCCAATGTAGGAGATTTCCACGGTCAAAATCAAAAAATTTTAGGTTAAAGTGTAGCTCATACCAAGAGAAGATGAAATCCGAACTTTTATGGCCACGAAATCGCTTCAAATCCAAATCCTAGTGAGTCCTAGGTGCAAAAATCGGCCTTAGCTGGAGGTAGAAGACAATGGTTTGGGCAAAAACGGCGGGTCCCAGAACTAAATCGCAAAAATTTAAAGTTTTCAGCCTTTTTCCAGGTCAACCGCTGTCTAGCGCTAGCGGCAGCGCCGTTCGGCACATTATTCTGCTCTAATAGCCAAACTCTCTTACTTTTGGCACAGTCTGGCGCTGTTTACAGTGTCGTTTGCCGCCATTTCAAAAACTGGGCTTTCGACTTTCTTTTGCAATTTTGATTTTTCAATCCCGCTCTAACGTCTAATTAGTCTGATTAAACATTGAATAATCTTCTAAAGCCATGACAAATGATATTTTTTAACATAAAACATCACTTTCATTTATAAAATCCAAGTGTCGGACACATACACATAACACTAAACATGACACATCATCAAGCCATATAATCTTAAAATTCAGCATCACACACAACCACAACACAAGAACTCTGAAAACAAAACTAGAAAGCATGTCCAAATGTAACATCCAAACAAAGAAAAGCAAAACAATCAGATACACAAAAACATAAATACTATAATCAAGTTCTCATTCTTCCTCAGAACTATCATCAACTCTAAGATCTTCAATTGATTGAGCATGAACAAACAAATTTTAGAATGAATGAAATGGAAATTCTTCAATAGAATCCTCTTCAATCCAACCTTTCCTTTTCATCAATCGCGTCAAAGTTCCTTCAAGATATCCAGAATAATCAAAGTGCTCCTTCATTCTCTAATCCAGATGATCAAAGAAATCAGATAGATTGTTGATTGCATTCAACAGGTGTTGTACATCCTTCTCCAATTTCTTAATTTTTCTTCAAGATAATCTATGAACTCTCAGGAAAGTAAGGAGGAACAGGTGTTGACCTCTGAGATGGTTGATCTTCAATAATGCTCATGTCATTCATAACACCAACTGCCTGGTTACTATATGCATCTACTGGGTCTATAGGCTTCCAAGATAGAAGTACTCTTTCCCAATTCTCATATGGCACTTTTGATTGACTACAGAGGAGAAATATTGTGGAAGGATTTCTAAGCCCATACTTAGATCCGTGACTGATGAATCCCAAAATAGATTTAACAGTTATTAAACTAACATCCATAGGCATCCCCATTTGAATACAGTAGTTCAAAATAACACACTCCTTAGTTACTTCACTGATTTTCATACCTGGGAGCAATTTTGCATATATGAAGTAATGTAAGTGTTTCGACGTAGGATTTATTAGTGTGGTCGAGAAACTTACATACCTGCTATCTCTTATCTCCCATTCATCACTTTCATCCGCCAGATATCTGTATATATCATTTATATTGTCCTTCATCGGGGCAAAATTTAAATAGTGGCAGATTGTCACATTCTCAATCATGTATAAATCATTAATCTTTACAGGAGTAAATGCGACAAACCTAACTCGCACATAGACTGATCCTTGGTTGATTCCATGAAGATTTGCATAAAACTCCTTCACAACTGGGACAACTACAACTATAGAAGTATGACAAAATACTTCCCAACTTCTCTGAAAAATAATTTCATCAATTCTAGTTGTGGGAGAATTCGTACCTCGATTTATAAAGTCTCATTCCTTAATCAGTCTCATTTTCGAGATATTGTTATTGAATAGACACTGCGCCTCAAAACTGACGAACTTTCTAAGGTTGAAAACTTGAAATCTTGAAGTTTCCATCGAGTCAGAATCCATTTGGACAAGAATTTAGATTTCCTCTTCGTTCCTTTGGTAGTTCCTGCGTCTAGAGGTAGTTTTGGGAGTTATAATGGAGGATTTATCGCCTAGAACTGCCAAAACTCAAATTTAAAGATGAGAAATGGTTTTTTGAACAACAATGATGTTTGGCACTGATAACAGTGCCATTCGGCGCTAGTTCAAATTTTGCCAAACTTCACTTCGTCCAAATTCTTTCTAAATTTTGATTCGATTCATTTCTTAAATATTGTTAATGATATTTAAGGAGGAATAAGACTTAATTAAGTAACAAACAAACACAAATGACACATCAAACAAAGCAAACACTCAATAACTTTGGGTTGCCTCCCACAAAGTGCTTGGTTTAATGTCGTCGGCCTGATATAACTTTCAGTTATTCAGGTTGATCTAACATTAAAACCTCTTTAAAATTAGGTCGAATTCCTTCAAAATATGGTTTTAGTCTTTGGCCATTAACTTTGAATATTCATCTAGATTAAGGGTCTTCGATAATCACAGCTCTAAACTGATATATTTTTACGACAATGAAAGGCTCTGTCCATCTAGATTTCAGTTTCCCGGGAAATAATTTTACTCTTGTATTGTATAATAAAACTTTTTGTCCTGGTTCAGATTCCTTTTTGACAATCTTTCGACATGCCATATTTTTCTTCTTTCTTTGTATATTCTATTATTATCATATGATTCATTTCTGTTTTCTTCCAATTCATTCAATTGCAACGGTCTCCTCTCACCAGCATCTTTCAAATTAAAATTAAATTTCTTTATCAATCAATATGCTTTATATTCTAATTCAACTAGCAAGTGACAAGTTTTTCCAAAGATTAATCTGTAAGAGGACATTCCTATAGGAGTTTTATAAGCAGTTTTGTTTGCCCATAAAGCAGTATCTAATCTAGCAGACCAATCCAATTTCTCAGGATTAATGACTTTATCCAAAATTCGTTTAATTTCAAGATTAGACACCTCTGTTAAACTATTAGTTTGTTGTTGATAGGCTGTAAAGATTCTATGCATAATATTATATTTTCTACCAATCTTTGAATCAAATTATTCTTAAAATAGGATCCTCTATGAGTGATGATTACTTTAGGCATTCCATTTCTTATGAAATATTTTTCATCAAAAACCTCGAAATACTTCTAGTATCACACCTAGCTAAAGCTATTGCGTCAATCCATTTTGATACATAATCAACAATAATTAGTATATATATATTTCCAAATGAAGGTATAAATGGTCCCATAAAATCTAATCCCCATACAAAAAAAATTTCAACTTCCAAAGTAAAATTAAGTGACATTTCATTTCTTCTGGATATATTACATATTCATTAACATTAATCATAAGTTTTGATAAATCTATTAACACCTCTAAAAAGTGTAGGCCAATAAAATCCAGATTAAAAGATCTTATGCACAGTTCTATCAATTCTAAAATGTCCTCCAAATTCAGAATCATGACATTCTCAAATAATTCTTTCAGTTTCTTCATAAGGCACACATCTCCTAATAATAAGATCTTTACATTGCTTGTACAGATAAGGATCATTCCAAAAAAAAAAAATTTAGCATCATGCTTAAATTATTTCTGTTGTTGCATTGTTAAATCAGGTGGTAAAATATTAATAACTTTGTAGTTCACAATATCAGCATGGCACGGTAAATTTCCTTCAACAATATTATATAATTACTCATCAGGAAAAGTTCCAGTTATTTCCTCTTCAAAGTCATCCAAATTAGGTTGTTCAAGTATAGATAAATGATCAACTATTTGATTATCGACCCATTTTCTATTAATGATCTCAAAATCAAATTCTTGCATTAAAAGTTTCCATCGAATCAGTCTTGGTTTTGCGTCCTTCCCTTGTATTAAAAATTTAATAGCAGAATGATCAGTATGCACTATACATTTAGCTCCAATTAAGTGAGATCTAAATTTTTCAAAGGCATAGACGATCACTAATAACTCTCTTTCATTAGTAGTGTAATTAATTTGAGCATCAGTAAGAGTCTTACTAGCGTGATAGTATAACTTTAAACATTTTGTCATGTCTTTGCCCTAAAGCAACTACAATAGCATAATCGCTAGCATTGCCCATTAAATCAAATGGTTTCTCCTAGTCAGGTGAAACTATTATAGGTCCAGAAATTATTTTTTCTTTAATAGATCGAAAGCGTTTAAGCATTCATCATTAAAATCAAACTTCCTATCTTTTTCTAAAAGTTGGCATAGAGGCTTAGTAATTTTTAAAAAGTCTTTAATATATCGCTTATAGAATCCTAGATATCCCAAAAAGCTTCTTACCCCTCTTATAGTTATTGAAGGTGGTAATTTTTCTATAATTTGAATCTTTGTAGGATCTACTTCCATTCCATATTCAGATATTTTATGCCTAAGCACAATTCCTCCTACAACTAGAAATTGACACTTTCCCCAGTTTAGGATTAAATTTGTTCTTTCGCATACCTCTAAAACTTTTTCTAAGTTGCATAGGCATGCATCAAATGAATCTCCAAATACTAAGAAATCGTCCATAAACTCTTCTATTCCATCATCAATTAATTTACTAAATATGGATGTCATACATCTTTTAAATCATGCAGGTGTATTACATAATCCATCGGGCATTCTTGTAAAAGCAAAAGTTTCATAAGGGCTAGTAAATGTAGACTTGTCTTGATCCTCAGGAACAATAGGTATTTGGTGATAACTTCTATATCCATATAAGAAGCAATAGTACTTGTGTCCAGCAAGTCTGTCTAGCATTTAGTCTAAAAAATGGTAAAGGAAAGTGATCTTTTCTGGAGTAGGCATTTAATTTTTTATAATCAATACATATTCACCAATTAGTGACTTGTCTTGTCAGTATAATTTCATTTTGATCATTTACGTCAACAGTCACTCCTCCTTTCTTAGGAACACAACGAATTGGGCTTACCCAAACACTATCAGAAATAGGATATATAATTCCAGTAGCTAACTATTTTAAAATCTCTTTTCTTACCACTTCTTCATCATTGAGATTAGTCTCCTTTGTGGATCAACTCTAGGTTTATGTTGTTCATTTAACAAAATTTTGTGCATACAGATTGATGGACTGAATCCTTTAATATCAGTGATGGACCAACAAAAAGCCTTTTTGTATGTTTTTAAGGTGTCCAATAATTTTTGTTCTTGATATTCATTTAAATTCGAAGATACAATGATTGGTAAAGTAGATGATTCTCCTAAAGATATATACATTAGATGATTAGAGAGAATTTTCAGGTCAAGTTCAGGGGGTTTAATGATAGATGGAAATAAACTTTTATCTCCATTTTCCATAGTATCCGATCTTTCAAATTTTTCGGGAACAAATTCTAACTTTTCATTTGTCACGTCATCTAAATCATCTTCATTTTCAATTTCATGCTCATCATCACATTCCACATTTTCTTCAAATACTTCTTTAAAATGACCTTCTCTAAAATAATTGCAGATTTCCATTCGAAAGCACTCATTTTTTTTCAGTTGAAGGGTATTTCGTAGAATTCATAATATTGAAAGTTACCTCTTGGTCATTAACTCTCATAATTAAATCTCCTTTTTGAACATCAATCATAGCTCACCTAGTAGCAAGGAATGGTCTTCCCAAAATAATTAGAATTTCTTTTTCTTCCTCCATATCTAATGCAATAAAATCCACAGGAAAGATAAATTTATCCACCTTTAATAATACATCTTCCACAACTCCTTTAGGATAAGTGATAAAACGATCAACCAGTTGAAGAGTCATAGATGTAGGTGAAATTTATCATATTCCCAATCTTTTGAAAGTTGATAAAGGCATAAGATTAATACTAGCTCCAAGATTACATAAAGCTCTTCCAAAAAATTTCCACCTATAGCACATGGGATAGTGAAACTACCTGGGTCTTTAAGCTTTTCAGGAAGCGTCTTCTGAATAATTATACTACACTCATCGCTAAGTGCAACAGTCTCATGGTCTTTAAAATTTCTTTTCTTTTTAAGAATATCCATCATAAACATTGAATAATCAGGCATCTGCTCCAATGCTTCAACAAAGGAAATATTAATAGTTAATTTCTTTAAAAATTCCAAAAATTTTGCAAATCTGTTATCCCTGTTTTGTTTATTTAGTCTTTGATAAAAAGGAGGAGGTGGTTTTTTAATAGTTATCTTCATTGGTCCTAGCAGATATTCGTCTGGATATATCTTATTAGAACCTCTCTTAATGTTCACTTCCTCTCTTTCAACTTTGACTTCTCTTTGAACTCTTGGTTCCAATTCTTTTCCACTCCTTTATTGAATATCCTTAATTTGTTCTTTGTTTTGATCTTTTAGGTAGATCTCAACATTGCTAGGAAGATTTCCATATGGTCTATTATTAAATGCAGTAAAGATATGTCCCAATTGATTCTAAAAGTTTTTCTTTGCAACGTTTTGAGCTTGAATTTGATTACACATATTACAAATCATTTCTTCAGTAAACAACTTCTTTTCCTTAAATTGTCGATTACTTGTTAAAACCAGGAGGATAATAAGGTCTATAATTGGTATTTCCATGGTATTTCAGATTTCCAACAAGATTCATAGGATTGTTTCCCCATTACGGGTTAACAACAACATTGGTATTATTCCAATTGAAGTTTGGGTGATTCCTTCAACTAGGTTTATAATAATTTGAATAAGGATTATTGACTTTGTTATTTATGGCATTCAAGGTTTCATAATTCGAATAAAGATTATTGACTTTGTTATTTGAGAGTCTATCATCTGTCCTGATTATTTTTCTCCTTACACTAGGGGTGTTGGAGAATAATTCATTTTATATTGATCTATTTTCTTGGAAAGTGCAGCAATTTCAGAGACTATCATAGTTATCGCATCAGAATCATGAATACTAGATACTTTCTTAGGATTTACCCGCTCAGAGGGCCATTGAAAATTATTAGTAGCCATCTCTTCAATTAATGAATATGCTTCATCAAAAGGTTTAGACATTAATGATCCACCAGCAACACATCGATAATCGATCTCAAAGATTCCACTAACCCGTTTTAAATGGTTTAAATTATTAACCAGTCTGGTAAAGCATGGTGTGGACACTTCCTCAAAAGATCTTTAAATCTTTCCCAACCTTCATAAATGGATTCCCCATCAAACTGACTAAAAGATGTTATATCAGTCCTCAGCTTAGCAGTTTTGGAAGGAGGAAAATTCTTTGACAGAAACTTTTGTGAAAGTCTCCCTAAGCTCTGATAGATTCAGGTGCTAACAAATTTAACCACGCTTTAGCTTCATCCCTTAGTGAAAACGGAAAATATCTAAGCCAAACAACATCATTTGACACACTTATCATATTTAAAAATAACACACAGTTCTAGAAAACTAGCGAGATGTAAGTTAGGATCTTCATTAGGTGTTCCTCCAAATTGATTATTTTGTACCATTTGGATAATAGCAGGTATAAGCTCAAATGAATTAGCAGCAATATCAAAGTTTTGGATAGTTAAGTGAATTTCATCTGTTGTTGGATTAGCATAATGTCTTATATTTCTTGGTATATTTTCAGTTTGATTGTTTAAATTTTTTGCCATCATGTGAGGATTTTCATATTGTTTTTGTTGTTTTCGAATTTTTCTAATAGTACACTCTAATTCAGAATCACAAGGCACTAAACCTATAGATATGATACTACGCATACAAACACAATAAGCACACTAGCAATAAACAAACACACAATTATGACTTGCAATTTAGATATAAGATTTCAAATACTCAAAATTAAATTTTAACAGTTACCCTTTTTTTACCGTACCTCCTCGGCAACGGCGCCAAAAACTTGGTGCCACTTTTTTAATTTGCCAAAATTTATGAACTCAAATTTAGATAAATATATTGATTTAGTTTTATAATGAGTCACATAATTAAATGCAAGTATACGTATCGCTCAAGTAATACAGGGCTCTAGTGGAGTCCTGGATATCGATCCCACAAGGAGGCTTTAATTTTATGGCGTAGCACAAAAATCACTTGTCGAATCACAGCAAAATTACAAGTAAGTTTAATTCTTAATACAAAGACAAACAATTGTAGTTACTATTTCTACCAAAGTACGTTCTAAACTCTAGAAGCTAAACTAACACAAAACTAAATTTATAAAAAGTTCAGTTGCAAGAAAGAGTCTTCCTCCTTTCCAATCATAATGTGATGATTATTGTGACATAGATCAGTGATTCAAATGTATTGTGCCAAATAGGAGCAATCTTATTCTTTTAACCCATATTTCAGCGTATAAAGAATATTGGCTAATCCTAAGTTTAGTCCCTAAATCTATGGTTAGGCTGGTGATGGACCAAAAAAATATACTATTTTTGCTATATAATTTTACCCATTTTTAGTGATATTGCACTTTAAAGAAAGGTATTTTTCATGATTTGCTGCAGGTATGAAGATTTTAGGTGATTGGAGCGAAAGGAAGCAAAATAGAACGAATTTGGAGCAAAAAAGAGCAAAATTAAAGAAACTAGCTTCTAGCGCCGCCGGCACACAAATTCAGAGACCTCAGCAATTAATTGACGATAGAGCGTGATACACTGAAAATATATACAGTTTTTCCTATCTAATTTTACCCATTTTTGGCGATATTTTACTTTAAAGAAAGGTATTTTTCATGATTTGCTGCAGGTATGATGATTTTAGGTGATTGAAGTGAAAAGAAGCAAAAAAGGAACGAATCCGGAGCAAAAAGGAGCAAAAAGGAGCAAAATGGTGAAAAAGTGTTCTGGCACCGCCGATGCCAGAATGGGAGCCACCGACGCCCAAATCCAGAGAGCACAGTAATTAAATGGCACGATAGAGCACCGCCGGAAGTCGGTGGAGTTCAAATTTGAATAGTTTTGACGACTTTTTGAAGGGATACCTATGGAAACTCTTGGGATTTCGTCCCTATCATATAAGTAACTGCTTTTGGACAAAAAGTGGTGTGGAGAAGAGTGTCTAGAGAGTGTCTTGTGTCTTCTAGAGTAGTTTCTAGTGAGTGTTGAGTGTTAAAGTTTAGGAGTAGAGAGTGTGAACTGAAAATTCGAGAGGGATTCTTCTCTAAGGAGGGGAGAAGAAGAGGTAAAGTGAGAGATTGCATCTTCCTTTCCATTCTAAAAAGAGAATCAAGTGTTGTAATGAAGAGAGAAGAGGATTCAAAGGAACTTTAAGGGAATTGCATTGGGGAAGAGAAAGAGATAAGTTGTATTTTTCTTTTGTGGTTTGCATTACATTTCTTTTATATATAAAACCCATGTTTTATTGTATCTTCTCCATGAATTATGAGTAGTCTCCCTTGTCTTTCTTCTTTCATAGAGATGTAATGATGAATTGATGTGGATTTGATGTGCTTTTAATGTAATGAAGAAATTTTTATGGTGTTTCTTTTAGAACTTAATTTATTTTCGAACTGGCCAATTAAAATGTTAAAATATGTTGTTGAACATTAAGTTTGAAAGGATTTAATGTCCTACAACAATAATGAAAGATCCATTTAATTTCTACAGATGAATTGTGTAGTTCATGAGAATTGAGTGCAAATAAATAGGGAAATATGTCTTGATGGACTTCAATGTGGAGATTTCAATGTGACAGGCTGAAATCCCTATATTGGTTCTAAGATTTGTAATTAATATCAAAGGTTAGCCTTCGGGTGAAGGGTGAGTGGGAGCTTCGAAGTGAGAGCTGGTATCCTCCCAACGTATCCTTAGTGTTGGCGACTAAACTTAGAATATGTTAATGTTCTTTTCTTACTTAGAAGAGGGGGTACTCTTTTAAGGGTAAAGAATCATCTATGTTCCTATTTGGCACAATAAAATAGATAATTATTCATTATAATCCACACATCATATTCTCATTGCAAGAGGAAATATAATTTTCTCCTATATCAAAAACCTTTCAAATACTTAGTTTAGTGTGTCTATTAGTTAATCCTATTCTTAAAGTTGTTAGAAGTAATTCTAGTTAGTTAATTGTTATTGTTTCATTGTTCTTACTATTTCCTGCATTGTAGTAGTAATTAGTAAACTTTAACTTTAGTGCTTATTATACATTGTGTAACGATTTCTTAAAATTTCAATATTTCCCTTTAGTATCTATATCCAGGACTCTATTAGAGCCCTGTATTACTTGATACGATACGTATACTTACGTTGAATGCTTGGACTTAAAAAAATTATTATAAATCTATAAATCTGAGTTCATAAATTCTTGCTAAATATAAAGTTGAGCATCAGACTGCAGCCGAAGCCCTAAGTCGGTGCAATTCAAAATTGAAGAGTTTTGGCGACTTTTTGAATGGATGCTTAAGGAAACTCTTAGAAATTCATTTCTAAAATATATGTAACTATTTTTGGATGAAATTTGTGTTTGGAAGTGTGTGGGAAAGTGTGGTAGAGTGTGTGTTTAAAGTTAGGGTTTGGAAGAGTGATTCTAGAAGTGAAGGTTTGAGAGAGATTCTTCTCTAAGGAGTGAAGGAGAAGGAATAAAGTGAGAGATTGCTTCTTCCTTTCCTACTTAAAGAGGTAATTGAGTGTTGCAAAGAAGAGAGAAAAGGATTCAAAGGAACTTCAAGGGATTTTCTTAGAGAAGAGAAAGAGATAAGTTGTATTTTCTATTGTGTTTTGTATGAATTTTCTTTTATATATAAAATCCATGTTTTATTGTGTCTTCTCTATGAAATATGAGCAGTCTCATTTGTTTTTCTTCTTGAATAGAGATTTAATGATGTGATGATATGGATTTGAAATGCTTTTAAAGTATTGAAGAAATTGTGATGTTTTTTCATTTTGAACTTAATTTACTTTTTGATCTGGCAATTGAATTGTTAAAATATGTTGTTGTACATTAACTCCGAAAGGATTGAGAGTCCTACAAAAATAATGAAGAATCAATTCAATGTCCATGAATGAATTGCGTAGTTCATGGGAATTGAGTGCAAATAAATAAGGAAATGTGTTTTGATGAGCTTTAAATTGGTGGTTTCAGGGTGACAGGCTGAGATCCCTAATTTGGTTCTAAGATTGGTAACTAAAGTTGAAGGTTAGCCTTCAGGTGAAGGGTGAGCGGGAGCTCCATAGTGAAATCTGGTATCCTCCCAGCCTAGCCTTAGATTTAGAGACTGAACTTAGGATATGTCAATGTTCTTTTAATGCTTGGAAGAGGGGGTACTCTTGTGAGGGTAAAGAAACAATTATGCTCCTATTTGGCACAATACAATAAATAATCTTTCTATATCATTCTCACATCATATACGCATTGCAAGAGGAAAGATGCTTTTCATATATGTCAAAAGCTTTCAAATGCAAAGCTTATTGTGTGTGTGTGTGTGTTAATTCAGTTTAAAGATATTGGAAGTAATTGTGGTTTGGTTAACTGTTACTGTTTTCTGCATCTTGTTAGTAGAAGTAAACTTAAACTTTAATTGCAATTTGAGTATTGGATTTCAGTATTACGCTATTTATTGAAAGGAACGTGCCTTCCCTATGGGATCGATAACCAGGACTCCATTAGAGCTTTGTATTACTTAATACGATACGTATACTTGCGTTGAAGTTTGGACTTTAAAAAAAATCATTATTAAATAAAATAAATTTGGGTTCATAAGTTCTTGCATAATATAAAGTCCGCATCAAGTTTTTGGCGCCGTTGCGAGGGAGTGTATAAATGGTATCTATTGATAATATAATAACTGAAAACCTTTACTTCGTAGTGTGTAATTGTGTGTTTGTTTACTCTTTAGAGTATTTGTGTGATTTTATATGCGTAGTAGTGGATCTATAGGTTTAGTACCTTATGATTCAGAGTTAGAGCGTATTGTTAGAAAAATTAGAAAACAATAAAAACAAACTGAGAATCCTTGCAAAATGGTGAATAACTAAGATAATCAGAGAAATGATATTGGAAATTTGCCAAGACCTTTAAAAGATTATGCTAACCAAACAACAGATGAAATTCATGTGACTACTCAAAATCTTGATGTTGCTGCTATTTCATTTGAGCTTAAACCTGCTATTATCCAAATGGTACAAAATAATCAATTTGGAGGAACACCTTATGAAGATCCAAATTTACATCTCGCTAGTTTTCTAGAGCCGTGTGCTACTTTTAAATATGACGAAGTGTCGAGTGATGCTGTCAGAGACTTTTTCCTTTTTCATTAAGGGGAGAACTTTCTCGAAGGTTTCTATCAAAATATTTCCCTCCATCAAAGATTGCTAAGCTAAGAAATGATATCACGTCTTTTGGTCAGTTTGAAGGGGAATCAATTTATGAACCTTGGGAAACATTTAAAGATCTTCTTAGGAAGTGCCCACATCTTGCTTTACCAGATTAGTTAATAATTCAAACATTTTACAATGGATTTGTGAGATTTTTGAGATTGATTATAGATGCTGCTGCTGGTGGATCGTTAATGTCAAAACCTATTGATGAAGCATACACATTAATAAAAGAAATGGCTACTAATAATTTTCATTGACCCTCTAAATGGGTAAATCCTAAGAGAGTAGCAAGTGTTCATAATTCAGATGGGATGACTAAGATAGTTTCTCAAATTGAAGCCCTTTCTAAGAAAATAGATCAGTATGGAATGAATTATTCTGAACCACCTCAAGTGTTAGAGGAAAATTCATTTTGACAAATAACAAAATCTCAAACACTTTATGAGACTTTGAATGCTATTAATAGACTTAATAATCTTTATTCTAATTATTATAATTCTGGTTAGAAGAATCACCCATATTTCAACTGCAATAATAGCAATGCCAATGTTAACCCATAATGGGGGAACAGTTCTATAAATCCAATTGGAAATTCGAACAATTGAGAAAATACCATTTTTAGACATTCGTATCCTCCTAAATTCAATAGTAACCTGCAATTTAAGGATAAGAAGTTGTCTACTGAAGAAATGATTCTGAATATAGGAAATCAATTACAAGCTCAAGGTGTTGCGATGAAAAATATTGAAAATCAATTGGGGCATATTTTCACTACACTTAAAAATAGACCTTCTAGAACGCTTCCAAGTAATGTTGAGATTAATCCAAAAGATTAAAATAAGGAATAACTTAAGACTATTCAATTAAGGAGTGGAAAGGAATTGGAGATGAGAGTACATGAAGAAGTTGAAATATAGAAAGAGAAGGTGGATATTGAAAAAGCTTCAAACAAGATTTATCCAGATAAGGAATATCCTCTTGAACTAATGAAGAATACTGTTGAAAAACCACTACCTTTATTTCCTCAAAGATTGAAGCAACAAAACAGGGATAACAGATTTAGAAAATTTTTAGAGATCCATAAGAAATTAACGATAAATATTCCTTTTGTTGAAGCATTAGAACAGATGCCTGACTATGGTAAGTTTATGAAGGATATTCTCAAAAAGAAAGAAAGTTCACAGATCATGAAACTGTTGAACTTAGAGGAGAGTGTAGTGCAATTATTCTGAAAAAGCTTCCGAAAAAATTTTAAGATCCTGGTAGTTTCACTATCCTGTGTGCTATAGGTGAAACATTTTTCGGAGGAGACTTATGCGATACGGGAGCTAGTATTTATCTTATGCCTTTATCAACTTTCAAAAGATGGGAATAGGAGAAATTTTTCCTACATCTGTGACTCTTCAGTTGGCTGATCGTTCCATTACTTACCCTAAAGGAGGGGTGGAAGATGTGTTTGTGAAAGTGGATAAATTTATCTTTCCTGTGGATTTTATTGTACTTGATATGGTGGAAGATAAAGAAATTTCAATCATTTTAGGAAGACCATTCCTTGCTACTGGGAGAGCAGTGATTGATGTTCAAAACCATGAATTAACTATAAGGGTTAATGATCAAGAGGTGACCTTTAATATTTTGAAATCTGTGAAGTATACCTCAATGGCAAAAGATGATGAAGGTTTTTGGATGGAGGTCTGTGAATATTTGAGAAAGGATCATTTTGAAAATATATTTAAAAAGAAGTGGAGTATGAAAATATGTTTGAAGAAGGAATTGAGAATGAAGAAAATTCAGATAGTGAGAAAAATGAAGATTTAGAGTATGTTCAGGAGAGATTTAAAGTATTAGACACTATGGAAGGTGGAGATAAAAGCTTAATTTCATCTACAATAAAACCTCCTGAATTTGAGATGAAAATTTTCCCTAATCATTTGAAGTATAAGTTTTTAGGAGAATCATCTACCCTACCAGTTATTGTATCTTCAGAGTTAAACAATATCGAGAACATAAATTGTTGGAAATTTTAAAAAGATACCAAAAGGCTTTTTGATGGACTTTAGCAGATATTAAAGGAATCAGTCCTTCAATTTGTATGTACAGAATTTTATTAGAAGAAGAACATAAACCGAGAGTTGATCCAGAGAGGAGATTGAATCCAATAATGAAAGTAGTTAAGAAGGAGATTTTAAAATGGTTGGATGCTGGAATTAGTTATCCTATTTCGGATAGTGCTTGGGTGAGTCCAATACATTGTGTACCAAAAAAGGGAAGAGTGATTGTTGAAGTGAATGAATGTAATGAAGTTATACCCATAAGACAAATTAATGGATGGTGAATTTGTATTGACTATAAGAAAATACATGCCGCCACTCGAAAAGATCACTTTCCTCTCCCTTTTCTCGATAAAATGCTGGATAGACTTACTGGACACAAGTACTAATGCTTTCACGATGGATATACTGGTTAACATAAAATATCTATTGCTCCTTAGGATCAAAAAAAGACAACATTTACTAGCCCTTACGGAACCTTTGCTTTTTGAAGAATGCCTTTTGTACTGTCTAATGCACCTGTAATGTTTCAGAGATGTATGATGTCTATCTTCAGCAGTATGATAGATAATGGAATAGAAGTTTTCATGGATGATTTCTCTGTATTTGGGACTTCATTTGAAATCTTTTTGGAAAACTTAGCAAAATTTTTGGAGCTTTGCGAGAAAACAAATTTAGTTCTGAATTGGGAGTAATTTCAATTTATGGTTGCAGGAGGAATTGTGCTTGGGCATAAAATTTCTGAATATTGTTTCGAGGTCGACCCTGCTAAAATTCGAGTGTTTGAGAGTTGTCACTACCCACAACCGTGAGAGAGGTGAGGAGTTTCTTAGGACACGCTGTATTTTACAGACGATATATTAAAGATTTTTCTAAAATTACCAAACCTTTTTGCCGACTTCTAGAAAATGATAGAAAATTTGATTTTAATGATGAATATTTGTGTGCTTTTGAATTATTGAAAAAGAAATTAATCACTGCACCTATAATTTTTTCAACTTATTGGGAGAAACCATTTGAACTTATGTGTGATGCTAGTGATTATGCGATTGGAGTAGCGTTTGGGCAGAGGCATGATAAAGTTTTCAAAGTCATTTATTATACTAGTAAAACTCTTAATGAAGCTCAGATTAATTACACCACTACTGAAAGAGAGTTATTAGCTATAGTATTTGCTTTTGGAAAGTTTAGACCTTATTTAATCGGAGCTAAAAGTATTTTCCATACAGACCATTCAGCTATCAAATATTTAATGCAAAAGAAGGATGCCAAACTTAGACTGATTAGATGGATACTTCTTTTACAAGAATTTGATTTTATGATAGTTGATCGGAAGAGATCTGATAACTAAATAGCTGATCATTTGTCAAGATGAGAGTATGATAAATTATATGAATTTAAGAAGGAAGTTATAGAAACTTTCCTTGATGAAAAACTTTATACTATTATGGGACGAAATTTGCCTTGGTATGCTGATATTATGAATTATATTGTGAGTGATATTGTACCACCTGATTTAACAAGGCAACAAAAAAAGAAGTTTAAATATGATGCAAGATTTTCTTTTTGGGATGAGCTCTATCTATATAAATAGTGTAAGGATTTCATTATTAGGAGATGTGTGCCACAGGAAGAAACTAATTTAATTATTCAACGATGTCATGATTCTGAATTTGGAGGTCATTTCAGTGTTAATAAAACTGCTTTTAAGATTTTACAAATGGGATTTTGTTGGCCTACTCTTTTTAAGGATGTATACAAATATATTAAATCATGTGATTGATGTCAGAGAGTAGCTAATATCTCTAGAAGAAATGAAATGCCTCTAAACTATAATTTAGAAGTTGAAATTTTTGATGTATGGGGATTAAATTTTATGGGACCATTTACTCCTTCATTTGAGAATTTATATATACTGGTTGCAGTTGATTATGTCTCGAAATGGATTGAAGCTATTGCTTTACCTAGATGTGATGCTCAGAGTGTTTCAAAATTGTTAAAGAAAAATATATTTGCGAGATATGGAATGCCTAGAGTGATTATAACTAATGGTGGATCCCATTTCAAGAATAATCAAATTAAAAGATTGAATGAGAAATATAATATTATTCATAGAATTTCTATAGTCTATCATCCTCAGAATTATGGTTTAGCAAAAGTGTCTAATCGTGAAATTAAAAGAATTTTGGAGAAAACTATGGATAATCATAAATTAGATTGGTCTGCTCAATTAGATACTGCATTATGGGATTATAGGACTGCTTTTAAGATCCATATTGGAATATCTCCTTATAGACTAGTGTTTGGTAAGACTTGCCATTTACCGGTTGAATTAGAACATAAAACATATTGGGTGATAAAAAGTTGAATTTTAATTTGAAAAATGCTGGAGAGAAGAGATTTATGCAATTGAATGAATTGGAAGAAATTAGAAATGCATCTTATCACAATGACAGGATCTATAAAGAGAGAATGATATTGTGGCATCATCAGAAGATATTGAAAAAGAAACTTGAAAGTGGACAGAAAGTTTTGTTATACAAAATAAGATTTAAATTATTTCCTGGAAAGCTTAAGTCTAAATGGTTGGGACCTTTTACAGTTGTAAAAGTTCATTCTTTTGGAGCTGTTGATATTAAGGATCTTGATACTGGAAAAATTTTCAAGGTTAATGGGCATTGATTAAAGCCTTACTTTGACAGGTTTCAACCTGACTTCAAAAAGGTTTTAATGCCGAGTCATCTCGATTAACTAAATAGTTTGTCAGGCTAACGACGTTAAACCAAGCGCTTTATAGCAGGCAACCCATATGCATTATGGAGTGTTTGCTTGTTTGTTGTAGTTGTGTTTTTAGATAGTTATTTTTGAATCCTAATCGCTCCTAAATACTTTTAAAAATTGATAAATATTGGATTAAATTGAGATATTTGAATATTTCGGGCCAAAAAAAATTCGGCGAGATTTTTTACCACTGGCGCCGCAAACGCCTGAATGGGCACCGCCGACGCCTAAATACAGAGAGTATGCTGAACTTCAAGATTTGAGTACCTTCGGCGCCCAAATCATGGTGACGGTTTTTGGTGTTTAAAAATTCAATTTTTGGTAGTTTTGAGCGGGATCTTCTTCCTTATAACCCCCAAAACTCCATTTTAAACCTCTAACCACCACAAAAATGAAAACTTACTTTTCCAAATCGCATCCCATGGATTTCTACTCCATTGAACTCCCTCGATCTCGCATTTTCAACCGACAGAAGTCTATCAGTTTTGAGGCGCAGCGATTATTCAACAAGGTGATGATGAAGAGGAGGATTATCAATGAGAGAGGCTTTATTAATCAAGGTATGGATAATCCTACTGCAAGAGTTGAAGAGATAATAAAGAAAAGGCATTGTGAAGTGCTATGTTACACTACCACTGTCGTTGTCATTCCGGTTGTGAAGGAATTCTATGCAAATCTTCACAGGATCAACCAAGGATTCGTCTATGTGTGAGGTAGGTTTGTTCAATTCACTCCAGCGAGAATTAATTATCTCTTTATGATTGAGAATGTACCTATTTGCCACTGTTCTAATTTTAATGTGAAAAGCGATGATATGAATGAATTTTATCGTTATTTGACTGATGAAAATGAAGATTAGGAAGTAAGAACAATGGATATATTAATTTCGCTTCCTTATCTTTAAATTCGGTGTCAAAGCAGTGGCATTATTTTATTTCGGTGAAGTTATTTCCAACTTTGAAGATTAGCAAAGTAACCAAGGAAAGTGTTATTTTAAATTTCGATATTCAAACTGGAAGACCGAGTGATATTGGAAATATAATTGTGAAATCTGTTTTGGCATTGATATTTCATGGATCTAAATATGGGCTTGGACACCCGTTCACCATATTTCTATTGTGTAGTCAATCACAAGTTCCGTTTGAAAGTTAGGAAAAGGCTCTTCTTTCCTAGAGGCCTATTGATCCAACTAATCTTTATGACTGCCAAACAGTAGGAGATAAAGGTGATATGGATCTATTTGTTGATCAACCAACTCAGACTTCACAACCCATTCAGCCTTACTTTCCTGAAAGTTCCAGAGTGATACTGAAGAAAATCAAGCAGTTGGAAAAAGAGGTACATAATGATTTGAGTGTCATTAATAATTTTTCTGATTTATTTGATCAAATAGACTGGAGGATGAAGGAATAATTTGATCACACTGGTCAGATTGAAATAGGCCTGATTAATCTGATGAAGAAGAATGATGTGATTGCTGAGGATTCATCAGATGAATTCTCATTTCGTCCCTTCTACTATCTGTTCGTGCATCATCAATCTATTGGAGATATCAGAGAGGAAGATAGTTCGGAGACTGATGAGGAGTGACTACTGGATTATGCTTGTGTTTGATGTGTGTTTTCTTTGCTTTGCTTAGTTTTGCTTAGTGTCTTTAGTATTTACTTTGCTTTGCTTTGTAGTTTGCATTTGGATTTATTATGGTTAATGTTGTTTTGATTGATTAGATTTTAGTGTTTGCTTATCGTAGTGTACTTGCAACACTAAAAATCTAAGGGTCATTGATTTTATTTGAGAACATGTTAGTGTTTATGTTGTAATGTGGATTTTATATATAGAAGTGATGTTTTGTGTTGTTTGTGTAAGAATTGTGTTAGTTATTGCATGTGTGATGAAATCGATGCTTAATGAAGTGTTAAATGTCATTGTGGAGGATGAAAGGATTGAAATTATGAACAAATTTTCAGACTCAGAAAAATTTTTGCGCTGGCGCCGCCGGCGTCCAAATACAGAGACTTTTGGCTAATTTGATAAATAGAGCACCACCGGCGCCTAAATATAGAAAAAGGCCAAAACCTTTTTATTTCACGATTTTGACCCTGGAACCTGACCCGATTTTTATATTTTCAAATACAAGAATTTTTTACCACTGCTAGAAAATTTAATTTCTGGCAAAGGTGCCAAACACTTGACCCGGAATAACTTGCTATATAGATGTGTACCAAATTTTAATTTACAGCAATAGCATTAAATAAAACTTGATTGATACTGAATGCTAGGCCGTTAGTGATTAATAATTTTAAAATATATGTTTATATAACAAAATATAATTTTAAAGGAAAATATTTTATATACTTTTTTGGTACTACGCAAGTATACGTATCGTTTCAAGTAATAAAGGGCTTTGAAACAAAGACCCCAGTATCGATTCCACGGGAAAAAAGGGTAAAAATTTTTTAAATATTGTATTTCAAAATCTTTTTGTATTTTTAATCTAACTATAAATTACTTATAATTTACTAGATGCAGATAAAGAAAACAATAATAAGAAAATGATTTTGTGAAAACAATATAAAACAAACAACTTTCTTCCTTTCAATTAATCCAAGATTTTTAAGATAATTTAATATTTATTGGAGAATCTATGTTATGGTATTGTGTCAAATAGAAGCATTCCTATTCTTTACCCTTTGATCTACGTGCAAAGAACATTAGCTAATCTACAGATCAGGTCCGATTGTATTGTTAGTAGAATGGGTTAATCTAAGCTCACACTACTAGATGTCCAAGGGTGGCTATGGTCAGCTCTACTAGTGACCCTTTCCTTATCTATAAATAAAATTATAAGAATTTAGTTTGTCACTCTAAAAACTTATCAATTCTACGCCCTTTAAATCTTATCTTCCTATTTATTTGCACTTCACCTTCAATAGCTCGCACATGGCCTTCGACAACCCAAGGATTCATGTGACATCTACAAGTTAAGAGTTCTTCTCCTTCTAGGCCTCAAAACTCTTCAATAAGTTTTAACTATTTAAATGGCCAATTTAAAAAGTAAAGTAAGATTAGGTATTAATATCATTACAATGTTTTGAAAATATTTTGATTTTCAATTCTCCATCAAATTTTATATTATCTTACTTATCATTTCATAATTGAAGGAAGAAAGTAAACTAACTACTCAGAACACATTGAATATAAACAACGAAACATAATAAATAAACTTTGAATCAAAAATAAAATACTTATCTCAAATATTCCTTCTACAAGTCTTCTGATTCCTACTGACTCCACAGTATAACGAACTCCAGATGCAACAATTTGAAAATAAACTTACTAAACTAAATAAAAGTGGTCCTAAATTTCTCTCTTAATTTCTCTCTCTAAGGATGAGAGATCCTAAAGTGGCTAAGAGATAGGGGATACAATGGGGGCACCCCTTTTCTGAAGGAGTGGACTCCTATTTATAGGCTTCAAGGGTTGCCTTGAGGAACCTCTTCAAAACATGTCCAAATTCAATCAATCTTCTAGAAGGTCTGTCTGGCATCTAGGCACCGGAATTGGGCGCCTAGGCGCCTGACACCGCGTCCAGTTCTTCACACCTCTTCACTTTGGCTCGCACCTCTTCGCGATTAAAACCATTTTGGAGCGTCCAAATGCAATGTATCACATGTCCTATTATCAAGGAACAACTGCCAGTCTTCTAGAATGTCCAATAACTGCTCACTCTGTCAAAATAACCGTCCAAAAGTCATCAAAAACTTGACAGTTTCTGTATCGAGTCTGGCACGTAGGCGCCAACTTCTGGCGCTTAGGCGCCAGGCCATAATTTTTTATAATTCTTTTATTTTGCTCAATTTTTGCTCCTTTTTGCTCCTTTTTCACCCTATTTCCTTTTTGGACCTTTTTACATCACCTACATCCAAAAACACAAAAATACCTTTCATTAAAGCATAATATCCTTAGAAATTGATAAAAATCAAGGCATAAAAATAGGTATTTTTTTATGGATCAGAACCCACAAATTTTTCCCTGGCTTTCATCTTCCTCCTCCATTTTCACGACTTTGAAGGACTAGGGCTTGCTAGATCTTAGATTTGAAGCAATTTCAATGCTTTTCGAGACCAGATCTACACTTCTCTTGGTAAGAGCTTCACTTTGAGTTAAAAATTTTTTATCTTCACCATAGGAATCTCTCACATTGCTTAGATTGGAGTTTTGGGATTTTTGAAGATATTTTAGGATTTTCTATGATGAAATTTTCTCTTACTTGTTTAGAATAGTATTTGGAGTTTGTTATATTGTGGATATAGAATTTATTAGAATTTTCTTGCAATTTTTAGAAATTCACATGGCTCCAAGAATGAGTAAGGGGAAGAGAAAATTTAATTATGATGAAGAAAGATTTGTCAATGTCAAGGCACAATTTTGTTTTAATTCTTACCTTTACAATAAGAAGTGTATTCAGGATCAAGCTTTTGACAATTCTTGTGGGTCTGTTAAACAGTTAATTGCCAAGAGGAAATGAGAAAGATTTGTTATTTATTGTAAATGCTATTTTTGGTGTTGTAAGAGAGTTCTATGCAAACGTGCCCTAGACTGAGACAGAAAATGTGCTAATTTGAGGAAAAATGGTTGAATTCACCGCTCAGCATATCAATGCATTTTATCAGACTTGGGAACTTTTTGTATGTGAGTATGAAAACTTTGATACCCGAGAAGCGAATTTGAAGGAAGTGATTGCTTTTCTGACAAACAGAAAAGGGGAATGGAATGTGAGTAAAAAACAGATGATTAACTTCCCTACTTCCAAGTTAAATGTTGTATCTAAAGTTTGGCACTATTTCATCTCTGCAAAACTGTTACCTTCTTATCATCATAGTGAAGTTATAAGGGATAGAGCAATTTTGAATTATTTTATTCAAAATATGAAGAAGATTGATATTGGAGCTATTGTCTTCAAGAACATTCAGTCTATTGCTAGAGGAGAGACCATTGGAGGATTAGGACATCCTGCCCTGATTTATGCCCTGTGTGTACAGTCTGGAGTAGAATTCAATAGTTCTGAAGAGGTAGCTATACCATTGATACCAATTATAAAGACTATCATTTGTACTTATGAGTCTCATGTGGGAGCATGAGATGAGAGTAGGAGTACTGATATTCCTACTACGAGCTACGACATTCCATCTACATCTGAGCCCCCTACATTGTTCAATATTATGGAGCAGTTGAGATTACAGAGTGATAGTATGGAGAGACTCCATTGTAGTTTGTTTGTTTCTGTTTTTGTTTTTTATGTGTTTTGTGTTTTTGTAATGTAGTAGTTATTTACTTTCTATGTGATATGTGAACATGTTGATGTACTGTAGTGTTGTAATGAAAAGTTAAAATTGTTAAATGAAACGTGTAGTTGTGATAGTTTATTTAGTAGTTGTGGTGTTTTCTTGGATTTTTAGATGTTTAAAGTTGATATCTCTTTACCCTGCAAATGTTTAAAAATTTATATCAATGTTACTAACTATTTCATACTTGCTAGCTGTAAATTTTGACTAATACCAGATAGCTTTTGAAGATTTCAAGATCCCGACACAAAAAGGTTAATTTCTTTTTCTCTCTACAGTTTCAAATTTATTGAAAAATTTAAGTTTAGGGGAGGGTAGAAAAATATTAAATCTTATTTGTTCTCAATTATTATATTTTCAAAAATTATTAGCAAAACTTTTGGCAGTTGAACCTCACTTTAGATGACTAAAACTTTTTATTTTAGTTGAATATTATGGAAGGATTGGATGAAAGTTTTAGTAATAAAGTTTAATTTTATAGGGGTAAAATATTTGGTATGAAAGGATTTGATTATAGTTAACGATTTAAAGTAAAGAAATCTATATTTTTGAAATGTTAAGAAACTTAAAGTCCTATGTGTTAAGAAGAGATTGTGACTTTATGAGGAATAATAAAGCTCATACCTAATTATAAAGTAAGGAGGTGTTTCAAGTTTGAACTTTAGAAAGAGGAGAGTGAAGTTCAAAATCATTAAAGGCTATCCAGATATATTAATCCTCGTAAAAATAAAAGAAAAAAAATAAAAAGAAAAAGAAAAAGAAAAGAAAAAGAAAGAAAAGTATTTATGAGGAGATGCTTGAGGAGATGCCTAATCAAAAATTGGCTTCACTTAAGTCACCCTAATGGGAGAACTTGATTTCATTTCTGAATTTATATTTAAAGTATTGGCCTACATTCTGATGAAGTTTGCATAAACTCCTTTTTCACATAGTCTTTCAAGGAACCCTTAATGTGATAAATTATGGTTTATCTTGAAATAAATAGAAGACTAAAACCCTTAGACTTTATTGCTGAATATTCTTATACCTGTAGTGTTGACCTGAGTTACTAAATTTCTTTCTAAAAGTCATACCAATATATTCCTTTGAATGAAAAATTTTAGTATCTTACAGGTGAAAAGTACATTGCCTTGAGTTATATATTTGTGTAGTAAAAGGATTACTTGAGGACAAGTAATAATTCAGTTTGGGAATTTTGATGCAATAAAAATATATACTATTTTTTCTATATAATTTTACCCATCTTTAGTGATATTGCACTTTAATGAAAGGTATTTTACAAGATTTTCTGCAGGTATGAAGATTTTAGGTGATTGGAGCAAAAGGAGGCAAAAAGGAACGAATTTGGAGCAAAAAGGAGCAAAATGGAAGAAACTAGCTTCTGACACTGCCGGCGCCCAAATCCAGAGACTGCAGTAATTAATTGACGATTGAGCGCCGCTGACGCCCTATGTTGATGCAATTCAAAATTGAAGAGTTTTAGCGACTTTTTGAAGGGATGCTTAAGGAAACTCTTGGGAATTCATTTCTAATATATATGTAACTGTTTTTGGACAAAATTTGTGTGTGGAAGTGTGTGGAAGTGTGTGGGAAAGTGTGGCAGAGTGTGTGTTTAAAGTTAGGGTTTGGAAGAGTGAGTGTAGAAGTGAAGATTTGAGAGAGATTCTTATTTAAGGAGTGAAGGAGAAGGAGTAAAGTGAGAGATTGCTTCTTCCTTTCCATTCTAAAGAGAGAATTGAGTGTTGCAAAGAAGAGAGAAAAGAATTCAAAGGAACTTCAAGGGATTTTCTAGGGGAAGAGAAAGAGATAAGTTGTATTTACTATTGTGGTTTCTATGACTTTTCTTTTATATCTAAAATCCCAAGTTTTATTGTGTCTTCTCTATGAAATCTGAGTAGTCTCCTTTGTCTTTCTTCTTGCATAGAGATGTGATGATGTGATGATGTGAATTTGAACTGCTTTTAAAGTATTAAAGAAATTGTGATGGTTTTTCATTTTTAACTTAATTTACTTTTTGATCTGGACAATTGAATTGTTAAAATCTGTTGTTGTACATTAACTCCGAAAGGATCGAGTGTCCTCCAACAATAATGAATAATCCACTCAATGTTCATGAATGAATTTCGTAGTTCATGGGAATTGAGTGCAAACAAATAGGGAAATGTGTTTTGATGGGCTTCAAATTGGGCTTTCAGGGTGACAGGCTGAGATCCCCAATTTGGTCCTAAGACTGGTAACTAAAGTCGAAGGTTAGCCTTCAAGTGAAGGGTGAGTTGGAGCTCTGTAGTGGCAGCCGGTATTCTCCCAGCCTAGCCTTAGATTTAGTGACTGAACTTAGGATATATCAATGTTCTTCTCATGCTTGGAAGAGGGGGTACTCTTTTGTGGGTAAAGAAACATTTATGCTCCTATTTGGCACAATTCAATAAAGAGTCATTCTATATCATTTGCACATCATATACTCATTGCAAGAGGAAAGACACTTTTTATATATATCAAAACCTTTCAAATACAAAACTTAGTGTGTGTGTGTGTGTGTTAGTTAATTTAGTTTAAAGATATTAGAAGTAATTGTGGTTTGCTTAAGTGTTACTGTTTTCTGCATGTTGTTAGTAGAAGTAAACTTAAACTTTAATTGCGATTTGAGTATTAAATTTCAGTATTATAGTATTTATTGAAAGGAATGTGCCTTCTCTGTGGGATCGATAACCATGACTCCATTACAGCCCTGTATTACTTGATATGATACATATACTTATGTTGAAGTTTGGACTTTAAACATAATCATTATTAAATAAATAAATTTGGGTTCATAAATTCTTGCATAATATAAAGTCCGCATCAGCTGGGACGATACTAGCTCTCACTCCAGAGCTCCCACGTCCCTTCGCCTGAAGGCTAACTCTCGCTTCAGTTTCCAAACATTATGTCCAAATTGAGGATTGCAGCCTGTCACTCTGAAATCTCTAATTCTACGACCATCAAAGTATATTTCCCTATTTATTTGCACTCAATCCCCATGAAATATGCCTCTCATTCATGGACATTAAATGTAACCTTTACTTTGGTTGTGGAACTCATAATCCTTTCAGAAAATATGTTCCCAACAATTTTTAAACAACTCAATTAGTCAGATCGAAAAGTAATTGAAGTTCGAAGTGAAAAAGTCATCACAAATTTTCTATAATAAATTGACACATCATTTCCATATCACAACATCAACACATCACATGAAAAGGAGAAAGACAAATAAATCTACTCAAGATTCATGAGGAAAAGATGACAAAACATGGATTTTATATATAAAAACAATGTCATACAAACAGAGTAAAGTAAAGACAACTTATCTCAAACTCATCCCCAAGTGAATCTCTAGGAATTCCTTTAACTTTTCTTCTTTCTTCACAACAACACACAATTCTCTCTTTAGATAAGCAAGGAAGAATAAATCTCTCACTTTCCCTCTCCTCTCACACTCCTTAGAAGAGAAAACACAAAGCCTAATTTCCTACACAAAATGTAAAGAAACTCTCTGTATACTCTAAACTCATCTATTCTCTTCTTCCCCCTTCCAAAGTTGGCTCCAAACGTGTTTAAATTCGGCCAAAACTGAATTCACAAGAGTTTCCTAAAGCAAACCTTCAAATTCTGCCAAATACATTGAATATAGCTCAAAATCGGGATCAGACGCGGTCCAGAGCGTCATTAGGTAATATCATTAAAATTAATAGAGCGTCGTTAGGTTCATTATTCTGCCAAAACGGTCATAACTCTCTGTTAAATGGTGGTCCAGCGTTGGTGACAGCACTATTCGGCGCTAGTTTAATAAAATCCACTTTTATCCCTTTTTGTTCCAAATTTTCTCCTTTTCGCTTCATTTTGCTCCAAAGGCCAAAAATCATTGTACCTGCATGAAATCATGAAAAATACCTTCCTTAAAGTGCAATATCATCAAAAACAGGTATGAAATGGATAGTAAAAAGCTATTAAATTTTCAGTGGATCAGTGCACCACACATTTAAATCCAATCAAATAAGATCTGAATTTATAAAAAACATATACTATCACTAGTAACATTTTTTTCAGTTATGGTTTAATAGATTTGAGTTTCATTCAGAGTTCTACTAACATAGTAGATTAATTTGAAAATTTTATCATGTTTTATCTTAAAACAGCTCTAATAGCATAATCACTAGCATCATACATTAATTCAAAAGGTTTTTCCCAATCTGGTGAAACAATAACTAGTGCAATGATTAATCTTCCTTTAATAATTCAAAAGCTTTTATGCAGTCTTCATTAAAATTAAAAATGACATCTTTTTCCAATAGCTGGCAAAGATGCTCAGCAATTTTGGAAAAGTCTTTAATATAATGCCTGTAGAATCCAGCACGTCCCAAAAAACTCCTAATCTCTCTTACATTTGTTGTGCGAGGTAAATTAGTGATCACTTGAATTTTTGCAGGGTCTACTTCCATACCCTTTTCTAAAATTTGATGTCCTAGAAAAATTCCTCTTGCTACCATAAATTAGCATTTTTCCCAATTAAGGACTAGATTTGTTTCTTCACAGCATTTCAAAACTTTGGATAAATGTTCTAAACATGATCTAAATGAAATTCCAAACACTGAAAAATTGTCCATAATACTTCAATTCCTTTTTCAATTAAATCACAGAAAATTGCCATCATACATCTTTGAAATGTAGCAGGGGCATTACATAAACTAAAGGGCATTCTTCTAAAAGCAAATGTACAATATGAACTGGTAAATATTATTTTCTCTTGATCCTCAAGAGCAATTTGTATTTGGTGATGTCCAGTATATCCATCCAGAAAACAAAAGTATTTATGTCTAACTAGTCTATCCAACATTTGATCAACGAAGGGAAGTGGAAATTGATCTTTCCTGGTGGAAATATTTAATTTTCTATAATCAATGTATATTAGCCATCCTATAACTTGTCTTGTTGGTATTAATTCATTCATTTCATTAACAGTTACAAGTACTTCTCTTTTCTTAGGAACACAGTGAATAAGAATAACTCATGCACTATCTGAAATAGGATAGATAATTCCAGCATCCAACCACTTCAAAATTTATTTCTTAACAAATTCATTCATAATAGGATTTAATCTCCTTTGAGGATCAATCCTGGGTTTGCAATTTTCTTTCATAAGGATTGTGTGCATACAAATTGAAGGACTGATTCCATTAATATCAGTTATGGTTCATCCAAAGGCTTTCTTATATTTCTTTAGAATTTCAAGAAATCCCTCTTCTTCTACTGGAGTTAATTTCGAGGAAATTATAATAGGAAAAGTTGAGGAATCACCTAAAAAGGCAAATTTGAAATGTTCAGGAAGTAACTTCAATTCAAATTCAGTAGGTTTTTCAATTGAAGGAAAAAAAGATTCATCTTTCTTCGTCATGTCCAAAACTTTAAAATTTTCTTAAACATAAATTAATTTCCTCAATAAGATCATCAGAATATTGTGTTTCTTCTTCTTGTTCGTGTTCCAACTGTTCAAATTCAAATTTTTCTTCATAATTTTTTTTGAAATGGCATTCACTCAAATATTTTATAACATCCATTCTGAAACATTCATCTTCCTTACCTCTGGCGGAACATTTTATTGATTTTGAAATATTAAATGTAACAGTTTGATCACTATCATGCATAGTCATTTCTCTTCTGTAGCTACGAAAGGTCTTCCCAAAATAATAGGTATTTCTTTATCATCTTCCATATCAAGCACAACGAAATCAATGGGAAAGATAAATTGATCCACCTTTACTGAATCATCTTCTATAACTCCTTTACTATATGTATCGAACGATATGCTAACAGTAGAGTTACGGTTGTAGGGGTTATTTCTACTAATCCCAGTCTTTTAAATATAGATAATGGCATAAGGTTAATGCTTGCACCCAAGTTACATAAAGCTTTTACATAAAATTTGTCTCCGATTGCACATGGAATTGTGAAGCTACCAGGATCTTTAAGCTTTTCAGGAAGCTTCTTTTGAATTATTACACTTCTTCAATAAGTGCAACAGTCTCATTATCTTCAAACTTCCTTTTTATGTTTAAAATATCCTTCATAAGCTTCACCTATCTTAGCATTTGTTCTAAGGATTCAACAAATGGAATTATAATTGTAAGTTTCTTAAAAATCTCTAAGAACTTTGAATATTTCTTATCTAAATTTTGTTGTTGAAGTCTCTAAGGAAATGGTGTTGGAGGTTTCCTAAATATATTTTTGGTGGAGAAATAGGTCTTTCCAAACTTTTCTGAGCGTCCTCTTTTTTTTCTTTAATCTATTCTTTCTCTACTTAAATTTCCTTTTGAACTCTACCTTCCAACTCTCTTCCACTTCTTAATTGAATAGTTTTTACTTGCTCTTTATTTTTGTTTCTTGAATTTATCATAGTATTACTAGGAAGCATTCCTTGGGATTTATTACGTAATAAATTGGCTTTCTGTCCCACTTTATTCTCAATATTTCTAATTGTAGCTCATTGACTTTGCAATTGATTTCCCATTTGTAACACCACTTCTTCTATAGATAACTTCCTTTATTTAAATTATGAAACACTATCAAAACCAAAAGGATAAGTAGGTCTATAATTATTATTCCCTTAGTTATTCTCCCAATGGGTTTGCTTGATTATTCCCCCTTTGTTGAGTACTACCACCCTAATTATTGGTTTTCTAGTTAAAGTTTGGATAGTTTTTTCAACCTGGGTTATAATAATTGGAATATGGGTTATTAGACTTATTTAGGACATTCAAAGTTTCTAAAGATGATTGAGAATCTATCATTATGTTCTTTAACTATTGGAATTGGTTGAGAATAATTCAATCCAAATTGGTCTATGATGCACCAAAAATATATACTCTTTTAGCTATATGTTTTTACCTATTTTTATTGATATTGCACTTTAAAGGAAGGTATTTTTTATGATTTGTTGCATGTATGATGATTATAGGTGATTGGAGCGAAAATATGTAAAAAGGAACAAATTTGGAGCAAAATGGAGCACTTTGGAGGAAAACAGCTTCTGGCGCCGCCGGCGCTAGAATGGGCACCGCCAGTGCCCTCTTTCAGAAACTTCAGTAATTAGTGGCAGGATAGGACGCCGCCGGCGCTACTATCGGACGCCGCAGGCACCCTATGTAGGTTTTTTTCAAATTGAAGAGTTTTGGTAGATTTTTGAAGGGGTGCTTGAAGAAACTCTTGGGGAATTTGTTCCTAACATAAAATTAAGTGTTCAAAATGAAAAAGGAGAAGAGGATTACTGTAGAGAGTGTAAGGAAGAGTGAAAGTTAGGGTTTGCAATTTGAAGAGAGATTCTTCTCTAAGGAGGGGAGAAGAGGGAGTAAAGTGAGAGATTGCTTCTTCATCTTTGTACCAAGGAGGAAATCAAGTGTTGCAAGGAATTGAAAAGGAATCAAGGGAACTTTGAAGGAATTTACTTGGGGAAGAGAAGGAGATAAGTTGTATTTGCTATTATGGTTTGTATGACTCTTCTTTTATATATAAAATCCATGTTTTATTGTAGCTTCTCCATGATTTCTGAGTAGTTTTCTTTGCCTTTCTTCTTGCTTAAAGTAGTGATGATGTGGTGATGTGCAATTGATGTGCCCTTAAAGTGTTATGGTTCTTTCATTTAGAACTTAATTTACTTTTCAATCTGGCCAATTAATTTGTTAAAATATGTTGAGAAACATTAATTCTAAAAGAATTGAATGTTCTACAACAAGAATGAAGAACCCATTCAATGTACATGAATGAATTGCATAGTTTATGGGGATTAAGAGCAAATAAATAGGGAAATGAGTTTGGATGGACTTCGAATTGGAGGTTTCATGGTGACAGAATGGGATCCCCAATTTGGTCATAAGATTGGTAACTAAAGCTTATGGTTAGCCTTCAGGTGAAGGGTGAGTGGGAGCTCGGTAGTGAGAGTCGGTATCCTCCCAGCCTAGTATTAGATTTAGTAACTAAACTTAAGATATGTCAATGTTCTTTACATGCTTGGAAGAGGAGGTACTTTTTTAAGGGTAAAGAAGCAATTATGCTCCTATTTGGTACAATATAGAAAATTACCATTCTTCATCATTCACACATCATAATCTTTATGTAGGAAGGAAGACACTTTTCTCATAGAAGTATCTTATAATTCACATAAATTAGTGTGTGTTAGTTAAATTAATTTATTAAGTAGAAGTAATTATAGTAGCTTTATTATTACCATACTTTGCTTTCACTAGTTGTAGTACACTTGAGCAATTGTACAGTTGGTATTGGATTTTAGTGTTATATTATCTAATATAAAGAACATTGCCTTCCCCATGAGATCGATAACCAGGACTCCATTAGAGCCTTGTATTACTTGATATGATACGTATACTTGCGTTGAATTTGTGACTTTACTAAATCATTATAAATATATAAATTTGAATTCATAAATTCTTGCATTTTTAAGCATATATAAAGTCGCTGTCAAGTTTTTGGCGCCGTTGCCGGGGAAGGTAGATAAACGGTACTTATTTATAGATATTGTAGTAACTGAAAAACCTTTACTTTGTAGTATATTTGTGTGCTTATTTACTTTTTAGTGTGATTTTGTATGCGTAGTTGTGGATCTGTAGGTTTGATACCTTACGATTCAGAGTTAGAGTGTACTATTAGAAAAATTAGAAAACAACAAAAACAAATTGAAAATTACTGTGAAATGGTGAATAATCAAGAGAATCAAAATATTAATGTTGGAAATTTTCCAAGACCTTTAAGAGATTATGCTAACCCAACAACAGATGAAATTCATATAACTATTCAAAACCCTGATGATGCTCCTAATTTATTTGAAATTAAATCTGCTATTATCCAAATGGTACAAAATAATCAATTCGGAGGAACACCGAATGAAGACCCAAATTTACATCTCGCTAGTTTTTTAGAACTGTGTGCTACTTTTATGTATGACAGAGTGTCGAATGATGCTGTGAGACTTAGAATTTTTCCTTTTTCCTTAAGGAATAAAGCTAAGGCGTGGTTAAACTCCTTAGCACCCGGATCTATTCGAACTTTGGGAGAACTTACTCAAAAGTTTCTATCAAAATATTTCCCTCCATCAAAAACTGCTAAATTAAGAAATGATATCACATCTTTTGGTCAGTTTGAAGGAGAGTCAATATCTGAAGCTTGGGAGAAGTTTAAAGATCTTCTTAGGAAGTGTCCACATCATGCTTTGCCAGATTAGTTAATAATTTAAACTTATTATAACGAATTAGTGGGATCATTGAGATCAATTATTGATGCTGCTGCTGGTGAATCATTAATATCAAAACCTTTCGGTGAAGCATATTCATTGATTGAAGAGATGGCTACTAATATTTCCAATAACCCTCTGAACGGGTAAACCCTAAGAGAGTAGCTAGTGTTCATGATTCTGATACAATGACTATGATAGTTTCTCAAATAGCACCACTTTCTAAGAAAATAGATCAATATGGAAAGAATTATTCTCAATCACCCTTAGTGTTAGAGGAAAATTCATTTGGGCAGATAACTAAATCTCATACATCTTATGAGGCTTTAAATGCGATTAATAGACCTAATAACTCTTGTTCGAATTATTATAACTCTGGTTGGAAGAATCACCCAAATTTTAATTAGAATGATAATAATGCTAATGTAAACCCATAATGGGGGCACAATTCTATAAACTCAGTTAGAAACTCAAACAACCAAGGAAATAATAACTTTAGACCATCTAATCCTCCTAGATTCAATAATAACCCACATTTTAAGGATAAAAGTTGTCTACAGATGAAATGATTTTGAATATGGGAAACCAATTACAAGTTCAAGGTGTTGTGATAAAAATATTGAAAATCAATTGGGACATATTTTCACTACGCTTAATAATAGACCTTCTGGAACGCTTCCTAGTAATGTGGAGATCAATCCAAAAGATCAAAACAAGGTGCAACTTAAGGTAATTCAATTAAGGAGTGGAAAATAATTAGAAACTAGAGTGAAATGAAGTTGAAGAAGAGAAGGAGAAGGTGAATATTGAAAAAGGTTCAAATAAGATTTTTCCAGACCTGGAATATCCTCTTAAATCAATGAATATTACTGTTGAGAAATCACCTCCTCCATTTCCTCAAAGATTGAAGTAGAAGAATAGGGATAACATATTTTGAAAGTTTTTGGAAATCTTTAAGAAGTTAACAATAAATATACCTTTTGTTGAAGCATTAGAACAGATGTCTGATTATGCAAAATTTATGAAGGATATTCTTAAAAAGAAGAGAAAGTTCACGGATCATGAGACTGTTGCACTTAGCGGAGAGTGTAGTGCAATAATTCAGAAAATGCTTCCTGAAAAACTTAAAGATCCTGGTAGTTTCACTATCACGTGTGCCACAGGTGAAAAGTTTTTTGGAAGAGCCTTATGTGATCTGGGAGCTAGTATTAACTTTATGCCTTTATCAACTTTCAAAAGATTGGGAATTGGAGTGATTTCTCCTACATCTGTAAATCTTCAATTAGCCGATCGTTGGTAGAAGATGTGTTAGTAAAAGTGGATAAATTTATCTTTCCTATAGATTTTATTGTGCTTGATATGGAGGAAGATAAAGAAATTCCAATTATTTTAGGAAGACCATTCCTAGCTACTGGAAGAGCTGTAATTGATGTTCGAAAAGGGGAATTAACTATGAGAGTTAATGATCAAGAGGTGACCTTTAATATTTTGAAGTCTATGAAGTATCCCTCAGTTGCAAAAGATATTGAAGGTTTTACGATTGAAGTCTGTGAAATTTGAGAAATGATTATTTAAAGAGATGTTTGAAAAAAAAGTGGAATATGAAAATATAATTGAAGATGAAACTAGAAATGAAAAAGATTCAAATAATGAGAAGAATAAGGAGTTGGAGCATATTCAGGAGAAATTTGAAGTGTTAGATACCATGGAAGGTGGAGATAAAAGTTTAATTTCATCTATTATTAAACCTCTTGAACTTGAGATGAAAATTCTCCCTAAGCATTTAAAGTATATGTTCTTAGGAGAATCATCTACCCTACCAGTTATTGTATCTTCGGAGTTAACTAAATATCAAGAAAAAAAATTATTGGAAATCTTAAAAGATACAAAAACTTTTGGATGGACTTTGGCAGATATCAAAGGAATCAGTCATTCGATCTGTATGCATAGAATTTTATTAAATGAAAAACATAAACCTAAAATTGATCCACAAAGGAGATTAAATCCTATAATGAAAGAAGTAGTTAAGAAATAAATTTTAAAATGGCTTGATGCTGGAATTATTTATCCTATTTCGGATAGTTCTTGGGTAAGTCCAATTCATTGTGTACCAAAGAAAGACGGAGTGACTGTGGAAGTGGATGAAAGGAATGAAATTTTATCTACTAGACAAGTTAATGGATGGCAAATTTGCATTGATTATAGAAAACTGAATGCTGCCACCCGAAAAGATCACCTTCCTCTTCCTTTTCTCGATCAAATATTGGATAGACTTGCTGGACACAAGTATTATTACTTTTTGGACAGATATACTGGTTATCATCAAATACCTATTGATCCTGAGGATCAAGAAAAGACAACGTTTACTAGCCCCTATGGAACATTTGCTTTTCGAAGAATGCATTTTGGACTGTGTAATGCACCTGCAACTTTTCAAAGATGTATGATGTCTATCTTTAGTAGTATGATAGATAATTGAATAGAAGTTTTCATGGATGATTTTTCTGTGTTTGGAAATTCATTTGATTTTTGTTTGGAAAACTTGGCAAAAGTTTTGGAACTCTGTGAGAAAACAAATTTAGTTTTGAAGTGGGGAAAATGTCAATTTATGATTGCAGGAGGAATAGTGCTTGGGCATAAAATTTCTAAATATGATATGGAGGTCGATCCTGCTAAAATTCGAGTGATTGAGAGATTACCACCACCCATTACTGTGAGAGAGGTGTGAAGTTTCTTAGGACATGCTGGATATTACAAGCGTTATATTAAAGATTTTTCTAAAACTACTAAACATTTGTGCCAACTTCTAGAAAATGATAAGAAGTTTGATTTTAATGATGAATGTTTGTGTGCTTTTGAATTACTTAAAGAAAAATTAATCACTGCTCCTATAATTGTTTCACTGATTGGGAGAACCACTTTGAATTGATGTGTGATGCTAGTGATTATGCTATTGGAGTTGCGTTGGGGCAAAGGTATGATTAAATTTTCAAAATCATTTACTATACTAGTAAAACTCTTAATGATGCTCAAATTAATTATACCACTACTAAAAGGGAGTTATTAGATATAGTATTTGCTTTTGATAAGTTTAGACCTTATTTAATTGGGACTAAAAGTATATTGCATACTGATCATTCAGCTATCAAGTATTTAATGCAAAAGAAGGAAGCTAAACCTAGATTGATTAGATGGATACTCCTTTTGCAAGAATTTGATTTTAAGATAGTTGATAGGAAAGGATCTGATAATCAAATTGCTGATCGTTTGTCAAGAATAGAATACGATAAATTATCTAAATTTGAGAAGGAAGTTACAGAAACTTTTCCTGATGAACAATTGTATATTCTTATGGAAACGAATTTGCCTTGGTATGCTGATATTGTGAATTATATTGTGAGTGATATTAACCTTCGGATTTAACAGGGCAACAAAAAAAAAAATTAAATATGATGCTAAATTTTATTTTTGCAATGAGCCCTATTTATATAAACAGTGTAAGGATCTGATTATTAGAAGATGTGTGTCACATGAAGAAATTAATCCAATTATTCAGAGATGTCATGATTCTGAATTTGAAGGTCATTTTGGTGTTGATAAAACAGCTTATAAGATTTTACAATTTGGATTTTATTGGCATACTCTTTTTCATGATGTGTATAAATATGTTAAATTTTGTGATCAATGTCAAAGAGTAGGTAAAATTTCTAGAAGAAATGAAATGCCTCTGAATTATAATTTGGAAGTTGAAATTTTTGATGTATGGGGATTAGATTTTATGGGACCATTTACACCTTCATTTGGAAAGTTATATATATTGGTCGCTGTTGATTATGTTTCGAAATGGACTGAAGCCGTTGTTTTACCAAGATGTGATGCTCGGAGTGTTTCTAAATTTTTAAAGAAAAATATATTTACAAGATATTGAATACCGAGAGTGATTATAACTGATGGTGGATCCCATTTTAGAAACAATCAAATTAAGAGATTAATTGAAAAATATAATATTATTCATAGGATCTCTACTGCTTATCATCCCAAGACTAGTGGTTTAGCGGATGTATCGAATCGGAAAATTAAAATAATTTTGGAGAAAACAGTGGATATTCATAAATTATATTGGTCTGCTAGATTAGATACCGCATTATGGGCTTATAAGACTGCTTTTAAGACCCCTATTAGAATGTCTCCTTATAGACTAGTATTTGACAAAACTTGTCATTTGCCTGTTGAATTGGAGCATAAAGCATACTGGGCGATTAAGGAGTTGAATTTTAATTTAAAAAATGCGTGAGAGAAAAGATTTATGCAATTGAATGAGTTGGAAGAAATTAGAAATGAATCATATCATAATGATAGAATTTATAAAGAGAAAATTAAATTGTGGCATGATCACAAGATATTGAAAAAACGATTTGAACTTGGGCAAAGAGTTTTTTATATAATACAAGATTGAAATTATTTCCTTGAAAACTTAAGTCCAGATGGATGGGACCTTTTACTGTAGTGAAAGTTCATTCTTTCAGAGCTGTTGATATCAAGGATCTTAAAACTTGAAATATTTTCAAGGTTAATGGGCATCGTTTAAAATCTTACTTTGGAGAGTTTTTACCATATTTCAAAGAGGTTTTATTACTGAGTCATCCTAGTTAACTGAATGGTTTTGTCGGGCTGACGACGTTAAACCAAGCGCTTTATGGGAGGCAACCCATGTGTACTTGTGTGTTGTGATTTCTTTCTTATTGTTGTTTATGCTTTTAATTTGATATTTAAGAATCCTAAATACCCCTAAATAAGTTAAAAATTAAAAATATATTGGATCGTATTACAAAAATGAAGTAACTCGAGCTAAACAAAGTTCGGTGAAAATTTTTACCACTGGCACCGCTGGTGCCTTATTCTTTTAAAATTAGCTGAATTTCTAGTTTGAGCGCCACCGGCGCCCCAATCGAGCGCCGCCGACGCCCAAATTCTGGCTGATGGTTTTTAATTTTTAAAATGCGGTTTTTGGTGGTTTTGAGCTGGATCTTCTTCCTTAAAACACCCAAAAACTCCATTTTAAACCCATAAGCACTAGAAAAATGAAAACTTCTTTTCCCAATTGGCATCCCATGGAATCCTACTCCATTGAACTCCCTATATCTCGCATTTACAACTGACGGAAGTTCGTTAGTTTCGAGGCGCAGCGTCTATTCCATAAAGTGATGATGAAAAGAAGGATTATCAAGGAAAGAGGCTTTGTGAATCGAGGTTTCGAGAGTCTGACTACAAGAGTTGAAGAGATAGTAAAGCAAAGGTGTTGGGAAGTGTTATGCTACACAACCGCTGCAGTGGTTATTTTGGTCGTGAAAGAATTTTATGCAAATCTGCATGGGATCAACCAAGGATGTGTTTTTTGTACGAGGTAGGTATATACCATTCACTCCTGCAAGGATTAATGATCTCTTTGTGATTGAGAATGTACCTATTTGTCATTATGAGAATTTTAATGCGACGAGCGATGATATGAATGAAATCTATCAATATTTGACGGATGAGAATGAAGAATGGGAAGTAAGGGATAATGGATATATCAGTTTCTCTTCTTCATCCTTAAATCTGGTATCAAAGCAGTGGCATTACTTTATTTCAGCAAAATTAATTCCTACTATGAAGATAAGTAAGGTAACGAAGGAAAGTGCTATTCTAAATTTCTGTATATAAACTGGAAGGCCAGTGAATATTGGATCAATCATTATGAAATCTGTTTTGGGATTGATTATGCATGGATCTAAATATGGGCTTGGACACCCGTCCACCATATTTCTGTTATGTAGTCAATCACAAGTACCATATGAGATTTGGGAAAAGTTCTTCTCCCCTGGAGACCTATTGATCCAAATGATCTTTATGACTACCAAGCAGTAGGAGATGAAGAAGATATGGATTTTCTTGTTGATCAGCCCACTGAGAGTTCACAACCTATTCAGCCATACTATTCTGAATGTTTGAGGGTGATATTGAAGAAGATAAAGAAGTTGGAAAATGAGGTACAAAATGTTCTGAATGCTATTAATAATATTTATGATTTATTTGATCACATTGATTGGAGGATCAAAGAGCAATTTGATCATATTGGTCGGATTGAGTTGGGTTTTATTAATCTGTTAAAGAAGAATGATGTGGTGGCTGAAGATTCATCTGAAGAATTCCCATATCATCCCTTCTACAATCTGTTCGTTCATCGTCAATCAATCAGAGACATTAGAGAGGATGATAGTTCTGAGACTGATGATGAGTAATTAGTGGATTCTGTATGCTGCTTTGTTATGTTTGAGTGTTTGCTTTGATTATTATGTTGTTTTATTTGCTTTGATTTGCTTTAGTAAGGTTTGCTTGGACTATGCTTTGATTTCTTGTGTGTACTTAGGACTTAGTGTTTGCTTATGGTAGTGTACTTGCAACACTAAGGATCTAAGGAGTGTTGCTTTTATTTGATGAACATATGTGTGTAATCGTTGTATCGTGGATTTTATATATGAAAGTGATGTGATGTGTTGTTTGTGTAAAGTGATGCTATTTAGTGTTTGTGAGATGAAATAGATGCTTATTGATGTGTTAAATAAGACTGCGGAGGTTGAAACGATTGAAATTGCGACAAAAAAATTTTTTTGAACCCAATGGAATTTTGGACTGGCGCCGCCAGCACCAGATTGGGTGCCGCCTGCGCTCAAATCTAGAAAGTTTGGCTATTATTTTGAATAGAGCGCCGCCGGCGCCCAAATGCTGAAAATAGCCCGGGACCCTTAAAAATTCTCGAAAATTGCCTGGGACCCATTTTTCTGCCATTTCCTTCGTCTCCCACCTCCATGTTCGCGATTTTGAAGCTTTAGGGCTCGTTAGATCTTGGAGTAGAGAGGATTTCAAGGATTTCTGAGGCCAGATTTGTACTTCTCTTTGTAAGAGCTTTACTTTAAGCTAAAATTTTTGGATTTTCGCCATGTGAAACTCTCACATTGTTTGGATGATATTTTTGGATGATTTTTGAGAAAAAGTGAGATTTCCTAAGGTAGAATTTGTTCTTACTTGTTTAGATTAATGCTTGGAGTTAGTACATTGTGGATTTGGGATTTATTGGTAAATTTTTGCAATTTTTAGAAATTCACATGGCTCCTAGAATGGGTAAGGGGAAGCGAAATTTTGATTGGGACGATGAAAGATTTGTTAATATTAAGGCTCAGTTTCACTTCAACTCTCTGTTGCAGAATAAGAAGTGTATTCAGGATCGAGCGTTTGAGAATCCTGGTGGATCTGTGGAATAGTTGATTTCTAAGTGGAATTGGGAGCGTTTCTGTTACTTTTCTGCTAATGCTATTTTGGGAGTAGTCGGAGAATTTTATGCTAACGTGCGCTGGTCTGAGACGGAATATGTGCTAGTCTAAGGGAAACTGGTTGAGTTCACCCCACCATGTATCAAAGCATTTTATCAAATTCAAGAACCTTTTATTTGTGAATTTGAGAATTTTGATACTAATGAGGGGAATTTGATGAGTGTGATCACGTATCTGACCGATGGAAGAGGGGAGTGGAAGATGAATCAAAGATAGATGATTAACTTCCCTGCTTCTACTTTAAATGTTGCTTCTAAAGTGTGGCATTATTTCATTTCTGCGAGACTGTTACCTTCTTATCATCACACAGCAAAGTTACTAGGGATCGAGCTATTTTTAATTATTGCATCAAGAATATGAAGAAGATCGATATTGGAGCCATTGTTTTCAAGAACATTCACTCTATTGTCGAAGGAGAAACCACTGGTGTATAAGAACATCCTGCCCTAATTCTTGCCCTTTGTTTTCAGTCTGGATTTGAATATAGTAGTTATGAGGAAGTGGCGATACCTTTGAGACCGATTACGCCATTATTAGTACTTATGAGGCTCACGTGGGTGCAAGAGAGGAGAGTAGGAGTATTGATATTCCTACCACGAGCCATGATGTTCCATCTACTTCTGAGCCCCCGACACTATCTGATGTCATGGAGCAGTTGAGATTGCAAAGTGATAGTATTGATAGGATGCATAGTCGAATGGATGTATTCGAGGCCAGGAGTGATGTAAATGAAGACTATTTGTAGAGAAGAGCTAAGTTTGATATTGCTTATAATGATGCTCAGGCCAGATTTATGAGAGGAGATACTGGGGTGATATTTCCTACTTGCCCTGGTTATACACCGTACAGGCCTGGACCTTCTGACCCTGCTGACGATGCTGGTGATGATGAGTGGTAGTTTTATACTTCTGTGTTGTACTTTTGTGTTTTGTTATGTGTCGTTGTGTTGTACTGTTGTAGTGTGTGAAGTTGTCTGTAGTATTTTCTTTAGAAGTACTGTATTATTTTTTTTAATGTAGCAGTTGCACTTGAAACTTTAAAAATGTTAAATGTTATGTTTAATGTTTTGGTAGTTTATTAGTATTTTTAATGTTTTGTTAAAAATGTGTCAATGTTGGTATTTTTTTTTCTTTACCCCGAAAGATTTTTAAATGTTATATATATCACTGCTACTAATTGTTTCATACTTACTAGCTATAAAATTTTGATTAATACCAGATATATTATGAAGATTTCAAAATTCTGTCACAAAAAGGTTAGTTCTTTTACTCTCTTGAATTATATTGCAAAAATTTAAATTTGGGGGACGGTAAAAAAGATATTAACTCTTATTTGTCCTAAATTAAAATATTTTCAAAAAACAAATTATTAAAATAATTCCTAGCACTAGAACGTCTCTTTAGATAACTAAGATTCTATTTCAATTAAATATTGAAAAATATTTGATGAAAGTTTTTGGTGACAAAGATTGATTTTATAAGGGTAAGATAATTGGTATGAAAGGATTTGATTATAGTTAACTATTTAAAGTAAAGAAAACTGTATTTTTGAAATTATTAAGAGACTTAAAGTATTATATGTTGAGAAAAGAATGTGACTTTATGATGAACAATAAAGTTGATACCTATGTATAAATTAAAGAGGTGTTTTAGGTTTGAACTTTATAAAGAGGAGAGTGGAGTTCAAAATCATTAAAGGCTATCCAGATACAGCGATCCTCATCAAAAGAAAAAAAGAAATGAAAAGAGAGAAATGAAAAGATGGATTGAAAAACAATCCCAAAAAGAAGAAAAAAAATAAATAGAAATAGAAAAAAAAAAGAAAGATGAGGAGAAGCTTAAGGAGATGCCTAATCAAAAATTGGCTTCACTTGAGTCATCCTAAAGGGAGAACTCGATTTCATTTCGAATTTATACTTAAAGTATTAGCCTACATTCTGATGAAGTTAGCATGAAAATCTTTTTGTATAATATTTTAAGTCACTCTTAATGTGTCAAATTATAGTTTTTCTCGAAATAAATAGGAGACTAGAACCCTTAGACTTGATTACTGAATTTTCTTATACCTGTAGAGTTAACTTGAGTCACTGAATTTATTTCTAAAAGTCTTTCCAATATATTTCTTTGAATGAAATATTTTAGTATCCAATAGGTGAAAAGTACATTTCTATGGGTTATATCTTTATGTAGTAAAAGGATTACTTGAGGACAAATAATAGTTAAGTTTGGTGGATTTTGATGCACCAAAAATATATACACTTTTAGCTATATGTTTTTACCTATTTTTTGTGATATTGCACTTTAAAGGAAGGTATTTTTCATGATTCGTTGTAGGTATGATGATTATAGGTGATTGGAGCAAAAAGATGCAAAAAGGAACGAATTTGGAGCAAAATGGAGCAATTTGGAGGAAAACAGCTTCTGGCGCCGCCGGCGCCAGAATGGGCACCGCCGGCGCCCTCTTCCAGAAACTTCAGCAATTATTGGCAGGATAGGGTGCCGCCGGCACCACTATCGGGCACCGCCGGCGCCCTATGTCGGTTCATTTCAAATTGAAGAGTTTTGGCGGATTTTTGAAGGGGTGCTTGAAGAAAATCTTAGGGAATTCATTCCTAACATAAAATTAAGTGTTTAAAACGAAAAAGGAGAAGATGATTACTATAAAGAGTGTAAGGAAAGTGTGAGTGAGAGTTAGGGTTTGTGATTTGAAGAGAGATTCTTCTCTAAGGAGGGGAGAAGAGGGAGTAAAGTGAGAGATTGCTTCTTCATCTTTGTTCCAAGGAGGAAATCAAGTATTTCAAGGAATAGAAAAGGAGTCAAGGGAACTTTAAAGGAATTTGCTTGGGGAAGAGAAGGAGATAAGTTGTATTTGCTATTGGGGTTTATATGACTCTTCTTTTATATATAAAATCCATGTTTTATTGTATCTTCTTCATGATTTGTGAGTAGTTTCCTTTGCCTTTCTTCTTGCATAAAGTAGTGATGATGTGGTGATGTGGAATTGATGTACCCTTAAAGTGTTATAAAAGTTTAGATGGTCCTTTCATTTGGAACTTAATTTACTTTTCAATCCGGTCAATTGATTTGTTAAAATATGTTGAGGAACATTAATTCCAAAAGAATTGAATGTTCTACAACAAGAATGAAGAACCCATTCAATGTCCGTGAATGAATTGCGTAGTTCATGGGGTTTGAGTGCAAATAAATAGGGAAATGAGTTTGGATGGACTTCAAATTGGAGGTTTCATGGTGACAGAATGGGATCCCCAATTTCGTCCTAAGATTGGTAACTAAAGCCTGTGGTTAGCCTTCGGGTGAAGGGTGAGTGGGAGCTCCGTAGTGAGAGTCGGTATCCTCCCAACCTAGCCTTAGATTTAGTGACTAAACTTAAGATATGTCAATGTTCTTTACATGCTTGGAAGAGGAGGTACTCTTTTAATGGTAAAAAAGCAAATATGCTCCTATTTGGCACAATACAGAAAATTATCATTCTTCATCATTCACACATCATAATCTTTATGCAGGAAGGAAGACACTTTTCACATAGAAGTATCTTATAAATCACATAAGTTAGTGTGTGCTAGTTAAATTAGTTTAGTAAGTAGAAGTAATTGTAGTAGCTTTATTATTACCATACTTTGCATTCACTAGTTGTAGTACACTTGAGCAATTGTTACAGTTGGTAATGGATTTTTGTGCTATATTATCTGATTTAAAGAACATTGCCTTCCTTGTGGGATCGATAACCAGGACTCCATTAGAGCCCTGTATTACTTGATACGATACGTATACTTGCGTTGAATTTGTGACTTTACTAAATCATTATAAATATATCAATCTGAATTCATAAATTCTTGCATTTTTAGGCATATATAAAGTCGCTGTCAGTCTATTTTCTTTAAAATTGTAGCAACTTGATTTGCTAGCATAGCAAAAGCATCAGATTCGTCAATACTAGCTACCTTTTCAGGATTTACCCTCCTAGAAGGCCATTGAAAATTATTTGTAGTTATTTCTTCAATTAAACCATAAGCATCATTAAACTGTTTAGACATAAATGAACCACCAGCATCAGCATCAATAATAGATCTAGAGATCCAACTAATCCATGATAAAAAAAATTGAATTATTAACCAATCTAGTATCGAATGATGTGGACACTTTCTTAGGAGATCTTTAAAATGTTCACATGCTTCATAAATAGATTGCCCTTCAAACTGGCAAAAAGATATAATGTCATTTCTAAGCTTAGTTGTGTTTAATGGTGGAAAATATTTTGCAAGAAAATTTTGCGTTGAGTTACCCCATATTCTGATAGATCCAGGTGATAAGAAATTTAATCGCATCTTAGCTTTATTTCTTAGCAAAAAAGAAAAAAGTCCAAGTCTAATAGCATCATCTGAAACACCATCTTATTTAAATGTAGCACACAATTCTAAAAAATTGGCAAGATGTACATTTGAATCTTCAGTTGGTGCTCCCTAAAACTGATTATTGGATACAATTTGGATAATAACATGTTTAAGTTCAAATAAATTAACAACTACAGCAGGATTTTGAATACTTCCATAAAATTCATTTGCCATAGGGTTAGCATAATCTCTTAAAGATCTAAATTCTTGATAGATTTCAGCATTTTTATTATTTTGTTGTCATTTCTTGAATATTTTTATCTTTTTCAGATTTTTCTTATAGTTCTTTCTAATTCAGAATCGTAAGACACTAGTCCTTCAAAACCTGAACTACGCATACACGGTAATAAAACATAATAAAATAAAAAATAGCTTCATAAAATAAATCTAACAAGTTTAATAAGACTTTAAAAAGTAAAAAAGCAAAATTTTTTCTTAAAAAATATTTTCTTAATTAAATTACTTTCTCCGGCAACGACGTTAGAAACTTGGTGTGCCAATTATTTATGCTTACATTTTATACATGAATTGATACTTCTCTTTAATGATTTCATTCTTTACAACTACGCCAAAAAATTGATGTCAGTATAAATAAGAGATTTAAATGATATTTTAGAATGGGATAATACGCAAGTATTCGTATCGTTTATCAAGTAATATAGGACTTTCTAATTAAGCCTCAAGATATCGAATCCACAGGAAAAGTGATAAATAAATGAAAATAATAAAATTTACTTTTACGATTTTAAAGAAAGATCTTACTCAAACTAAAGATAATATTTTAAGAAATGAAATTTGATTCTTTTTGCTAATTTTTATAATTTGAAATAAAAGTAAACAACAACTTCAACTAAACTTTTAAAAGATGTAAGCAAATGCAAATAAATATTTTTTTCCTTTTTATGATTCAGTAACAAGTTATGAAATTTTTTTGTGGAAGTATATTAAATGTGTTGTGCCAAATAGGAGCAATTATATTTTTTACCATTACTAGAGATACTATAAAGAACATAGGTTAATTTACTTCTCTAAAAATCTAGAAGACGGGTTAGGCAAGTAAGATACTAGCTCTCACTCTAAAGTTTCCTCGATTCTTTCCAACTGGGAGCTAATATCTCGTATCAAAACATAAAATAATAAATTGAATTGGGGTCTTTAGCTTGTCACTCTAAAGTCCTCTAATTCTACACCCATCAAAGTATATCTCCTTATTTATTTGCAGATAACCATATGGATTACATTCTAGCCCATATAATCTCATGTGATTCTTTCCAATTGTTGACAGAGACAATACCACACTGGATCTTACATGTTCTCACAACATAGTTTAACATCTTAATTGGCCAAATTAAGAAGTAAATAAAGTGCAAGGTTTTGAATCATTATAACTTCTTCCAACATTGAAATCCTATACTTCACACAACATGCTTCAATAGCATAATTACTTCATCACTTTAAGGAAAAAGATAAAGAAAACTACTCAGAACTCATGGAGAAAATGCAATCACAACTTGGTTTAATAAGTTAAAGCACAAGAAGTCTTAATCAAAAACCAGATGTAATACAAAGATAAAGTCTTATCTGTAAATCCACTCTACAAAACTCTTGAAATTCCTTTGATAACTTTGCTTTCCCTTACAATACTCTTTAGAGATTGGTGCCCAACTCCGTAGACTCTAAATCTTAATTCTACTCATAATACAAACTATATAAAATGAAGTAAAGATGGTGAAGTGGAGAGCTGTGTTCTACAATAACTCTCTAAAATAAACTTCACTCTTAAATACTAACCACACCCTCCAACAACAATCATAATTTTGATCTTCAAGTCCTAGATTTGCACTTTTTCAAAATGTGTCTTCATATCTCTTCAAATTGTGTCCTGATTCAATGTATTTTCCAAAGATGCATCCATTCAAGTGTAATTTAAATTGAATTTGGCGCCAATAGGTAGTTACCCACGTTCTCACCAAGAGGTGCTTCGAAAACCTCTTCAAAATAGCGCTTAAATTAAACTAACTCTTCTTTTTTTAACTACCATGTGTAAGCGTGGGGTATCGGTGCTTAGCTGCAAGCCTGTTGGAGCATAAGCTTCAAATCTAGGCACACAGCTGTGGGGCCTTGGCGTGTAAGCACGAGTTCTGGCACATAGCCGCCACACATCACTTTTTCAATTTTCTTCATTATACTCCAAATTTGATCATTTCTCCTTCTTTTCATCACAATCATCCATTTAATCATACTTATAAGAAAAAAAACACATAATACCTCCATTAAAGTGCAATATCATAAAAAATAAATAAATAATATGCATAAAAACTCTATATATTTTAAGTGTATAAGTAGCCCAGAAAGCTGCACTTCTTAGATTTTGGATCAGGTTTTGATCTTTCATCACCAGGTACATGCACATAAGCAGGATAACCAAAAATATGTAAGTGATGAAAATCAACTGAATACCTATCCATACGTCTTCTGTAACTTTTCCAACCAATAATTCTTGATGTCATCTATTGATTAGGTAGCACACCATACTCATAGCTTCTGCTTAGAAGCTTTTAGGAAGCCCTGCATTTAGTCTCAAGCATCTTTCCCTTTCACTTAAGGACCTGTTCATTCTTTTTGCAATGCCATTCTGCTGTGGTGTCTGGCACATTGAAAAATACATCTGAATCCCATACTCCTCATAAAACTTCTGAAACAACGAATCAGTGTATTCAGTGTCGTTATCAGACCTCAAATACTTCTACCAGTTTGGTTCTCCACCTTTGTTTTCCACATCTTGAATTTAGAGAAAAATTCAAATTTCTTTTTCAAGAAATACACTCAAAATTTCTTGGAATAATTATCAATAAAGGTAACATAATACAGAGATCCAATGGTGATTCTCTAACAGGACCCCTACATCAAAGTGCACATAACCAAGAATCTCTTTAGTTTTGTGCTTTCCAGTCATGAAACTGACTCTAATATGTTTTCCAAGAACACAAAACTTTCAAAAATTGAGCTTGCAGCTTTTAACACCATTCAACAGATTTATTTGACCATCCCATGTTCACTAAGATGACCAAATGTATCACGGTTTTGTATTATCATCATGTGACTCAACAGAACGAACTCTACTTATAATTGTACTCTACAATAGTTTATAGATATTACTAGCAGTTAACTTTCCTTTCATCACAGTCAATGCAACCTTAATAATTCTGATGGTTTCCTAGTCCTCATCTAATTTAAGAATAAAACCATTTCGGTGTAAAGTGCCAGAGGAATTTAAATTCTTCTTCAAATCTGGAATATGTCTTAGATCACATAACGTTCTAATGGGGACATCATATATCTTAATCCTGAATTCACCAATACCAAAAATGTTGCAACCTCTATTATCACCTAAATTGATAGAGCAATAGTTAGATAACCTGTATGAAGTAAACCACTCCATGTTAGGTGTTATGTGATAAGAGCATCCTGAATCAAGTATATCCATGCATCCATGAGCTATGTTGATGAAACTTAAAGCATAACATCATCACTGCAATCTAAATTGTTATTATGTACCGCATTTATAGATTTTGATGAGGCAAAATGTTTCTTATCGGTCTGCTTCTTGAGCTTTGGACAATCTCCCTTCATATGTATCGATTCCTTGCGCTTGTAGGAATTAATCGTCTTTCTGCATTAGACTTTGATCTGGAATTTCATTTTACAAAACCTTCCTTCTCTTGCTTCCTTCATCGATCTTGATTACCCTTAACATATAAACGGTCAGCATTATAGCTTTCCCCTTGCATTTTATTTCCGCTGGTTGTGTGCCAACAATGCTGCAGCAATCTCATCAACATTGATTGTTTCTTTACCATATATAGAAGTAGTCACCAAGTGTTCATAAAAGAAAGACAATGAACATAACATAATCATTGATCGGTCTTTATTCTCAATACTCACATCAAGTCGTTCTAGATCTCTGATTATTTTATTGGAGACATTCACATGCTGCTCCAGATCAGAGTCTTCTTGCATCTTTAGGCCATGCAGCTTTTGCTTTAGAAACAATTTATTAGTTAAAGATTTGGACATAAATTAAGTTTCTAATTTCTTCCATACCTCTCCTAGAGATTTTACATTCATTACATGATATATAACCTCATCTTCCAGACATAAATATATAGTTCTTGCCTCTCATGGTTGTGATTCTTCCCAATCTTCATCCTCCATGATTTTTTGTTTTGTTGGCCTCAAGGCCTTCAAGATTCCCTGCTGCTCCAACGAATCCTTACCCTTGTATGCCAAAATCCAAAGTTACTAGTTCCATCGTATTTCACCACTTCAAATTTTTCATTGAAAATTGCCATCTCAAATTACTCCTCTAGCGATCTTCTCTGCCTCGCGCTGAAGCCATATCGCCGAACCAGGAATTCTCTGTCTTGCACCAAAGTCAAACCACTGAAGCCCTCGCCGGTCAGCGAATCCCTGGTGTGAACCGTTCTTCCTATGCTGAAGCCCTCACCGAACTGTTCTTTCTGCACCGAAAAATTCTTGCCACGCAACTGCCACGGTCTTCATCGGACCGCCACTCAACCTTATGAACTCCTCTGCCTCTATCGCCGAAGCCCTCGCCAAATCGCTGATCTTCTTCGTCCTTCTTGTACTGAACTTCTTTGTCCTAGAGTCTGTCTCTTATACCACTTGTTGAGGAATTAGGGCAAATAAAATGCAAGAATCAAGAACAAATCAAGAACAAAACACATGGATTTAATGAGGTTCAGCAATTTGCCTACTTCCACGGTAGCAGAATGGAGGTCTCCTTTTGAATTCATGAAAAATAGTACAAAAATCCTTATTAGTGTTACAAAAACAACAAATATTTATAACCCTAGTATACAATATGTAATTATAAAATTATCTCTATACAGTTAAACGGGGGTGCTGCCCCTACACCTAAAACCCACTTAACGAAACTCTTCTAATTTGACAGATACATCTGCTCCACGCTGCTGGCTCGCTTCATTTCACTCCAACATTTATCTCTTATCTACTATATAAGGCATACCTAAGATAATAGAACGAGCTACCTTTTCTACCTTAAAAGTAAAGAACTCTGAATGAAATACTGTCCACAATTACTTAGGATTCTTCACAACTACTCAACAAATGTGTGGCCCCATAGCTGTCAGAGGAAGAAAATTCTAAGGCTTGCATGGGAAAGTTTGTTATGGTTGGAAAGTACCTTCTTGACTAAGTATGAAAAAAATCTATTTTAATCCTGGATGGGGTAGACCACTCAGTATAACCTTATCATCCCACTAGTGATGCATAAAGGTGGCCAAGTTTCTTCTCACTCTCATTCTTCTTATAACATTTTATTGAAGATATGAGAGAATCAGGCAACCAAATGTACATACAAAAGTAGACCGCCTAAGATTTCCTGAAAGGCCAAATAATAAATGATAATTTAAGGTCTAATGGGTTGAGCTCATTTATCGTTCACCTAAAACCTAGCAGGATGTATATTGTCTTTGCAAACCTTGGCCACCACAATCATAGCTACAAAACTTGCTTCTCAGAATGACCTAGTGAGCTCTTCTAGCGAGCTCAATAGTATTAATGCGAGTTCCTCCATTGAGCTCTCCAGTAATTATTGAAATCTTACAAGGAACTCACGTACACTCACCAAAATACACTAATCAGATTGTTGAACAATCCTTTAAGGCTACCTGAGTGAAATGAAAAAGAAAACACATATCAATCACTATTCATTTCCATTCTACAACTCTCAGCTGGCTTTGTATCTGCTAAAGGTGTGGTGATTTTTTATTTCTTTCCCTTAATGTAACCTTACAAAAGTAATAACTCAGTATGAGATGTATAAATAGATGGTTCCTTACTTTTTTATAGGATCATGATCGATCAAAGAGTGAGACATACACTTAAAAATCCGCTACTCCTTTCCAAGTCTTTTCAACTTACAAGGTCTGTATGGATTCAAGAACTACACGAGACCCTACATTCTAAAAGGATTCAAGAGCCTTATAAAAGTTTAACTACATTTGATTAAAACATACTTAATACTCATTAAAATTAATCATAAAATATATGTAGTTTAAAAAATATCTAGTGATTATAATATTTATTTTGACAAAATTTGAGGTCATGCACTAAATTTTCTCAGTATGTCCAAAGTTGGTAGGCCCATGCTCATGAATTTTTATAATAAGGGTTAAGAAAAATACAATGAAATTTCTTAAACTTTTGGGAGATAAACTCATTAAATATTTAATATTGAATAAAAAAAAACGAGAACAATATATTCTTATCAAAATTTTGATTTAAATGTTATTAAATTTATTTTAAGATTAATATAATACTAATTATGAATGATTGTTAATATATTATGCTCATCTTAAAGATGATATGCTGTCAAATTTTTAGTGAGATATCATAATAATTTCTTTCTCAGTATTTATGAGATATTAGATTATATACATGAAGTAATATAAAATATATATTATCTTTTGGAAGATTTACATACATGTCATCTAATTCCATTGTATTTACTCATCTAACACTTAAAATTCATATATATATATATATATATATATATATATATATATATATATATATATATATATATATATAGATGTGTGTGTGTATATATATAGAACTAAGCTAATGGTAACGGCTAGGTTTCGCCTCTCCTATGGCGTCGTCTGGGCGATCGGCGTCTTCCGGCTCTGGTGATCTCTTCCCCTGCTCTTTTCTTCTTCCTTTACGCTCTTCTTTTGCTTGCTATGGCTAGATCCTACGCGGATGCGGTAAATGGAGGAAACCCTACACCGAATAGGAAGCACTCATGTTATTTTCCTCAATCTTTTCACGATGCTTGGGAGTTGGGTGGTGGTGACTATAGTTTCATCAGAAAACTTGGTAGAAAGAATGGTAAGCCTGCATTATATCTCACTGATGAAGAAACCAATATCTTGGCTTCTGCCTGTCGCTATGTTTTGATAGGTAAGTTCCTTTATGGCCACCCCAAGCTTCGATCTAATTCGTAGAGATTTTGATTCACTAAAACTTAGTGGATCCCGGAAGATTGGTTCTTTAGATGGTCGGCATATTCTTATCGAGCTCACTACCGATGTCGACTATACGAACGTCTTTGCGCGCAAGGTTATGAAAATAGAAAACGTACTCATGAAAATACTCAAATGGAGTGTTGATTTTAATCCCCGATCCGAATCCCCTATAATCCCCGTTTGGGTCAAATTCCCCGAATACAAATACCACCTTTTCAACCATGAAATTCTTTACTCTTCGACGAAAGGTTTTGGTAACCCTCTCGCGTGTTGATAACCCTACCGTTGAACGATCTAAACCTGCTGATGCTTGTTTTCTAGTCGAAAGGGATATCACCCAGCCCTACCCTGATGAGGTATGGATAGGCTCTTCTCACAATGGGTACTGGCAGCAGGTTATTATGGGCCCTCACCCACCTTACTGCTCTCATTGTGCCATGTTTGGCCACTCCAACTCCATTTGTTATAGATTACACCCCCATCTCAAACCCCCAACCCTTCCCAGAAGCACTGCTATACCTTCTCACCCCCCAGATCCCCCTACTTTAGACTGCTTAAACCCCACTGAACCCCACATTTCTCCCCAATCACCTGTTATTTCCCCACTTGAAACTCACACTCATATTTTTGAGGATACTGTCCCAGTTGATCCTTCTGGCACTGCTGTTGCCGCTCCCACTCTACCCATTACTGAGAATTTTTTGTTACCACTCAAGGATGATGATGTCAGATCTAATCATAGCTCTACTAATGAGCAATCTGTTGAAGATCAAAACCTTCAGCTAATTTTGCCTACCTTCAAGCCTTCTTCTCTGGTAACTACTGATTTAATTCCCGTTGCGGACAACTCCCCTCATCCAGGTCCCACTTCTCCTCATACTACAATCCCTCCCCTTCCCCCTTTTCAGTCCTTTGATAATGAATTTGCTATAGTTATTCCCATTGAGCCAACCCCCCTTCTGAGCCTAATGCTTTTGATGCTACAACTGCACAAGACATTTCAAGCACACAGTCTTCTCATGGTGACAATAACTCTGACGTAGAACCCTGCACTAAATTTAATAGCACCACTGTTTTAGAGGCTGTTTGCCAAGATGTTAATACCAGGATGAACACTGATCCTATACTTACTACAGGAGTTTCTCCACCTGCTGATGACCCTTTCCCTTTTCCCGCATCCCCTCGCCTGGTTCCTTCGACGGCGGCTTCTTCCATTCCTCCGGGTTTTTCTGGAATCATTGACAATAATTCAGTGGCCCATGCCACTGGAAATCTCATAAATGAATGGCAGATTCAAAAATCCACTAAGAAAAAACAAAAACAATCACTTGTGAAACCAACTGCTACAACTGATCTACCTGAACCTTCTTTCTCTGATGGAGATCTCTTACCCCCTCCCACTAGGTCAACTAGGAGAGGAGGGCTAAGGCACCATGTTTAACATTCTAATTTGGAACATTAGGGGAGTTGGTGACCCTGCCTCCCTTAAACGTCTCAAGCATCTTTGTAGGGTCCATAAGGTTGAGATTTTTGCTATTTTGGAGCCAATGGTCACAATCCACAAAGACAAAATCTTATCTTATTTCAAAAATTTCATGCATTTTAGTAACAGCAACAATAAGATTTGGGTTTTCTGGAAAAGGAACATTCAATTTAATGTTGTGGAGGATGACAGACAATTCATCCTTGCCCACTTCTCCATGGGAGATTACACTAGTTGGATTACTTTTATCTATGCTAGTACTACTCTTCCTGATAAGACACAACTGTGGAACAAACTTATCACCGTGGGAGAGCATATAACTGATAATTGGATTGTTGGTGGTGATTTTAATATGATTATGTCACCCACTGAACGTAAGGGTGGTGCCAGATGGGACTATACTCTCTCCAGCCGTTTTTCTGATTGCATGTCCCTGGCTGGCCTACATGATTTAGGTTACACGGGCTCTCCCTTCACCTGGAGAAGGGGTTTCTTATTTCAAAGGCTTGATAGATACTTTGGAAATCTTTCTTTCCTTAATTATTTTCACATCACTAGAGTTCAGCATTTGAGTTATGCCTCTTCTGATCATAACCCCATCTTACTTACTCTCGCTTTTCGTAACAAACCCGCTAAGTCCCCTTTTAAATTCCTCAACGTCCGGACTCGGCATGATGCCTTTCTTAATTTAATCAAGCAACTCGACAACCCATTAGATGTGGTAATGCTTGGCACATTCTATGGAATCTTCACAAATCTGTTGCTGCTGGTCTTAGGAGATGGAATTTTGATGTTTTTGGCAATATTCATTCTAAGGTGAAGCACTCCTAATGTGTGGTGGATGAGTTAGAGGCAAGCATACACTCCAATCCTGATCTTCTCAACTCTATTTCTCAAGCTCATCGCGTACTGCCATTGATATCGGCATGGAGGATGAGCTTATGAAACAAAAAGCTCATGATACACACTTTTTAGCCGGAGACGAAACACCCGTTATTTTCATGCTACTATCGAAACAGAATTAATTCCAATACTATCCTTAAGATCTTAACCTCTCGATGGGATCATTTTAACCGAACTCGATCAAATTGGAACCAATGTCGTTGATTATTTTACCAATATCTTCACCGATACAACTCAAGTTTCGCTATTAATAATTCCCTTTTTGTCGAGGATCTTTTGCAGTGGCCTCTCAAATGCGCAGATGTGCCCACGGGTGAAGAGATTTATAAAGCACTCCTAGATATAAATCCAAACAAGGCCCCTGGCCCGGATGGTTTCTCCTCCACCTTTTACATTCATTGCTGGGACATCATTAAGGTTGAAGTTATTTCTGCTATTCAAAGTTTTTTCTTGGGAGAAAACCCCTGTAAGTATTTCACGGCTGCTATGATTGTTCTTATTCCCAAGAATACTGATAAAACACACTGGCACAATTTTAGACCAATTTCTCTCACAACAGTTATCTCTAAAATCATTAGTAAGATTCTTGTGGCCAGGCTGCAACCACACCTCTCTTTTTTAATATCGCCACATCAATCCGCTTTTATAAAAGGCAGAGAGATTACCGACAATATTTTGTTGGCCCAAGAACTCGATCGAAGATCTTGATAGAAAGTGTAGAGGTGGTAACCCGGTTATCAAACTCGACATCAAAAAAGCTTTTGATACGATTAATCGGGATTTTATTCTCAATGTTTTTGCTGCTAAAGGGTTCTCTCGTCGACTTTTGTCTTTTAATTAAAAGGTGGTTATACTGCAATGGCTATAGTGTGCTTGTTAATGGTAATGCCTATGGTTTTTTCACTGCTAAGAGAGGTATTAAGCAAGGGGATCCACTCTCCCCCACTGATTTCATTATTGCTTTTGATTTTCTTTCTAGACTTCTCCAAAATTATCAAAGCATACATAGACACACTAATTATATGCATAAGGCCAATTTTTTGATATCCCATCTTGCCTATGCTGATGATGCTATTATTTTTACCAAAGCCACCAAACCTGGCCATCAAGGCTATGATTAAAGTTCTGGATGAATTTGAGAGTGCTTCTGGCCTTTCCTTTAATATTGCTAAGTGTCAATTATTCTTTGGAAAACAGGTTAAAACTCATATTACCACTTGGGCCACTGATTTTACTGGTTTTAAGCTCTCTCACTTGCCTCTCAAGTATTTAGGTGTAAATCTTTTGAGAGGTAGGAGGAAACAAATCCAAATGGATGAGGTGATTCAAAAAATTAAGAATAGGGTTGTTGATCTGGAGAAATGCCTACCTTTCAAATGGGGGCAGATTAACTTTATTAAATAATGTTTTATTGAGTATTCCTCTATATGCCCTACAGGTTTTCAATGCAAAAAAATCTGCTCTTGTTTCTCTGGAAAAGTTATTTAACAAATTTCTTTGGGAGAATGCTGGGAATAAAAAGCATTGGCTTAGTTGGCATAAAATGTGCAAACCTAAACATTCTGGTGGTTTGGGTTTCAAAGCTCTTCAGCATGTGGTGGATATTAATATGTGTAAGCTTTGGTATAAATTTCGTATGGGTAATTCACTTTGGGCCATTTTCATGCATCACAAATATTGTTCTAATTCTCATGCTTCCACTGTGGATTGGAAGAAAGGAGATTCTAAAATCTGGAAAGTCATTATTAAAGCTCGTACTATTGCTAATAGTTTCATTTTTTGGGATATAGGTGATGGGAATGTTTCTTTTTGGAAGGAGGATTGGGGGTTGAAAACATCAATGAAATACAGCACCATCAGGATTTGGATTCTCTTTTAGTTTCGCATTTTTTGTTAAATGGAACCTGGAATGTTCCTAAGCTGAGAGAAATTGTGGGGGAAGACTATGCAATGAAAATCAATACCATCCCCTTACAAAATCAAAAAGATGTGCCTATGTGGAAGAAATCACTGCTTTGTTCTTCCAACAAAATGCTCTATAATCACTTACACCCCTTTCCTAGATGGTGCTAGAGTAATCTTATTTGGCAACCAGTTTTCACCCCTTCTATTTCCTTTTTTCCTTTGGAGACTTTTTCATTCACTTCTCCCTTTAGATGATATCCTCAAACTTAAAGGTTTAAAATTGGCTTCTATTTGCCACTTATGTAATCAGGAGGAGGAAAATTTTGAGCATCTCTTTTTCACTTGCACTTTTACTAGGAATGTTTGGCTGAATTTGGGCTCTCATTTTGGCTTAAGTTGGGGCGGTGAGGCCTCTATCAATGCTATTTTAGGTTGTTGGAATCACGTTAACACTATGGGGAAAAAGTTTAACTCTTTCCCTCTCCTGGTTTTCTGGTTCCTCTGGATGGCCATAAATAATCATAAATTTGGTGATACTAAGGTCTCACCTACTATTGCATTTTCCAATATCTTATCTTACTATGCTACAATTACTAGAGTTTTTGCTGTGAACCCCACCCCTGTTGGACGTAAACTTCCTATTCTTGTTAAATGGCAGCCTCCTCCTACGGGTTGGACAAAGTTTAACATCGATGGTAGTTGGTCCTCGTCTCATGCAAGCATTGGGGGAGTTTTGAGAAATGATAAAGGAAAATTAGCCAGCTTTTTTCACTCACCTCGTTATTGCAAACGACCTCTACTGAAGCGTAATGTTGGGCCTTTTACTGTGCCTTATCTATTGCTGTCTCTTTCTCTATGTCTCGGATTATTATTGAAACTGATTCTTCTATACTTTATGAAATGCTAACTGCTTCTTCCCACATTCCATGGCATCTTACCCAACTTTTTAAAAGAGAACGGAACCTTATTACCAATCAAAACCTTCAGGTTGATTATAGTTTCATTTACAGGGAAGGCAATGCTCCTGCTAATTGGTTGTCTAAACTCAAAGACACGACTCCTTTGGTTGGAATTTTTCCTCCAAGGCAGCTTAGTATCTTACTTAATAGTGACAATTTAGATCTGCCCTATGTTAGATTTTAACTCCTCTTTCTTTTTTGTTTCTTTTAACTGATTTTGGTTTGGTAGTTCTTTGCTTTTCTTCTTCGTAATGGGCTTTTTACACCGGTGAGGAGCCGTATGCTAATCTTGATGACTTTTTATACTTGGAAGCTTGCTTGCAGTATTTGCTTTTGTTTGATTGTCTGCAACTGTTTGTTTACTGGCTCATCCTTATGTTGCGTTATTTCTGCTAATGAATGGTTATCTTCCTTTATTCCCCTGCTGTACCTACGGGATATCAACTCTGCTTACTTGGGGAACTTTGTCTTTCGTTTCTGGATTTTCTGGATTCCTGCTTTACTCATCTGGGGTTTCTCTTTGCTGCTCCTCATGGTTTCAAGCTGTTGCCTACACTTTCCTTCCATTTACTTTCATATGCACTCAGCTCCTGTTTTTTGGCGTTTGGTTTTATTTGATGACGTACTTGCTTTGGTTAACTTGTTCTCTTGCCGGGTCTCTAAATTTGTTTTGGGAGCTGTTTGGCATAGCACAGGATGTTGGTGATCGTTTCGTTTGGGTTTTGGGAAATGCTATTTCCTCTATGGATTGTAGGACACCGGGCTTGGCAGATTATGAATTTCTCTGCAGGAAGGCTGTGGTTGCGGGTGCAGGCTATCTTCACGGTACACTGCAGGTTGTTGTTTGCTTCACTACCGGGATTCTCTTTTTGACTCATGTCTTCTGTACTACACTTCTGGACAAAGTTCAAGCACGCAGGTTTTAATTTTTATTACAACTCAGTTTTGGTTTTTGCTTCTCCTTTTGCTCTTACTTTGCTGTTGTATTTTGGAGATAATTTTTTGCGTGAGTTGTACTCACGGAAGTGGAACCCTTATGGGTGAGTTTTTTAATGTATTTTCTTTTGGTTTTAGATTGGGATCCACTCCCCCCCCCCCTTGTACCATCTATTAAATTAACGCGTAGGGAGCCACCGTTGCTCTTTCCCACAAAAAAAAAAATATAGATGTGTGTGTGTATATAGATATATTAAAAAAGAAGATCCTCTACTCAGCACTATGGAAGCCTCCACTCCAATATAAGCCTATATCCTTTTTTATCCAGTAACTACCAATCTCCAGAAGATTCTTTTACTCCTTTATATTTTTGTAGTGTTGGTAGCTACAGTAAGCATAAGGATTAATGAAATATGCTCCCTGCTGCTACTTGGTTATTCCTCTTTTGAATGAAGTTAATCATCCTTCGTCGTTTAGGCTTCTTACCTGAAGATATCATCCACTTCTTTGTACATTTGTTCTTCCTAAACTTTTAAATGGTAATAAAGCATGTGCATTACTGCAACCATGGAAGATTCATCAACCTTAGCATTAAGTGAAAACCTAGCCACAGTTAAGATCGAGGAATAGTCCAAGCCGCTTTCCTTGAAATTTTTACTTTCAAATGTCAAAATCGTAGTCAACACTAAGGGTGTAAACGAGCCGAACACGAGCGAGCCCAGGCTCGGCTCGTGTTCGATGCATTTGAATTTCGAGCTCAAAAAGTGTATTCATGTTCGGCTCGTTTTCTTAACGAGCCGAACACGAGCTATTCACGAACAAAGAGTCGTTTTGACAATTCTAATCACGTAAGATCTTAAGGGTTGAGGCAAGATTTTAAAATTAATGCTTATATTAAAACATCTTTTGAGTCTAATTTAATAATTTTATTATCTCTTCTTAATTAAAACTTTTAATTGATTATAAATCTTTGTAGCATTCTAGTCAATTAAATTTTCCAAAAACACTACACAACTATATATATATATATATATATATATATATATGAGTAGTATTTCGAGCCAAAACAAGCCGAACACGAACTAACAAATCATTGTTCATGTTCGGCTCGTTAACTTAGCGAACAAACCGAACACGAGCTATTCGTGAACAACGAGCCATTTTGACAGCCCTAGTCAACACTTCACTGTTCATGGACAACAATCCACTATGAAAATCTTTGATGTGGAGGATCATCATTGCCGATGGATTTGGTGGATTCATTAAAGGCTCCATTCCAAAACGTCCAACCACCATTACAACTAATGCACGAGTGATCTTCTCCAACTCAGCTCACAACACATGGATTCTTATAGGTCAAAATTTAACGAAATCTGCGGAGTGCTTGAGAAATGCCTTCAAGCTACCAACAGGTCAACGGTAATCCAGTTAAAGAACGAACTACACAACATGTCTGTAAAAACTCATGATGACCCAATACCTAACACAAATCAATGTGTTAGTGGATAATATTGCAGCATTTAGCTCAACCTTCAACACCGAAAGCATTATACATAAGGGTTTGTCTCTACCTAAATACAATCAAGACTTCTCTAACACCAAATTGTCTTGAAGATCAATATTCACTTCTTCACAGTAAAGAGATAAATATCTCAAGGGATAACTTCAAAAATTTATCACAACTGGATAGCCATGTAAACTTATTCTCCCAAAGAGGCGGAAGTTGTAATAACTAATAGCTCCTACAGAAGCTCCAACCAAAGAAACCAAAAATTGCCCAAATCCAATAATGCAGCCACATGTCAAATATCTCTTAAATCGGGTCATCTAGCGCTCCAATGCTAGAATTGATTGACATTTAATTATCAGCCAAAAGAAACACTGAATCATACAACTCCCATCACCTCCTCAACCTATAATCAAGAATGGTACCTCGACACGGAAGCTTACAATCATTTAACTGTTGATATCGGCAAACCTACATACCTCTGAACTGTACCAAAGGTAAGAATGGGTCTTCATCAGTGCTCGAAGTGCTATCCCTATTCAAAACATCGGTCAAGTTTTGTTTCCTACTCACACTCGTAAGCTATCACTCACCAAACTACTCCACACCCCATACATCACTGACAACCTCATCTCTGAACTCATCTTGCTTCTGAAAATAACAATATCATTCTTTTTTATGCCTCGAGTTACCGAACTAAGGATCACAAAATTCAAAAAGCACTACTCCAAGGTCCTTGCTGTGAGGAACTTTACGTCATTCCCATCTGCAAGTAATACATGCTCTCTATATATACTCTTGCAGACATCTGGCACCACAGACTCTGTCATCTCCATAGCAACATCGTCCATACTATTGCAAATCAACATCTACACCATAAAATTTCTACCAATAATTTCATTTGTAAGTCTTGCATTAGATCAAAAAAAAAATATTAGTAATCATTGATATCTGCCGTGTGAACTTATTCATACTGATGTATGAGGGCCATCCCCACATATTTCTAATCAAGGTTATTAATTTCAATTACTTCATGTTGATGATGCAACTAGATATAGATGGATATATCTCTTAAATCATAAATATAAAACTCTAACTCATTTCATTAATTTTCATCATAAAGGTGAAAGAAATTCAATGCCCATATCAAAATTCTAAGATCCAATGGTGGCGGGGAATACATGAACCACTAGTTTGATGAATTAATTTCCAAATAAGGCATCATTCACTAATACTCATGCCCATACACACCCTAGAAAATGGTCTTGCAAAACGAAAAACATTATCACATACTTGAATTGATGAGAAGTTTACTTGTCGCTTACCACATTAAATTTTGGCCAGACACTATGTGCACAGTTGTTCACCTCATAAATAGGATGCCTTCCACAACACTGGAATCACCTCTTTCTATAAACTCATGTGATAACCACCACCCGCATATGAAAATATGCAGTCATATGGTTGCGCTTGCTTCCCTTGGCTTCCTCCATCACCACGCACCAAACTTAACCAAAAATCCAAGCAATGCGTCTTTATCAGGTACCCTAACAATTTCAAAGCTTATAAATATCTTCATCTTCAAACAGGAAAAGTTATCTTATCCAGACATGTCATACTTAAGGAACTATACTACCCCTATAAATAACTTCAACACCAAGCCAGTCCTACCTCACCTCCAAAAAATCCAACGTCACCTACACTCTGCCCCACCTCACTTACCTTAAGCTCCACGTAGCCAATATTACAGCTCCCAAAATCTTTCTCCAAGCTCAACTCCACATTACCAAAATCATTAAACTTACCATTTTGCCTAAGTAGTCCAAAACTGGACATCGGTTCCACCTCCTCCCAACACGTCCATTTTGAGCAGTAAATGCACATAGAAAATTAGCGTGAATACGTTTAAGACATAGCCAAGTACAATCTTCGTCTTCTGATCCAAGACTACCAACAAGTATATGGCTTACATTACACAGAAATGTTCAGTCCCATCGCTGGACAATCTACAATTTGAACTCTTCTCACCATATTCGCCCATCTTCAAAAGCCCATCATACAATTAGATGTTTGAAACAACTTTCTCCACTTTGACATTGAGGAAACAATCACATGCGTCAATCCTTGCGATATGTTGATGAATACAATCCAAATCATGTATGCCTGTTATGAAAAGCTATCTATGTTATTATGCAATCATCACACCAATAATTAAACATCCTCATAGGTAATTTAATTCACCTCAGCATCCATAAAAGTCAAACAGACCCTTCTCTATTTATATACCACCACAACACAACCTATATTAATCTACTACTCTACGCTGATGACATCTTGTTCACTGACACCCACGACAAAGACATGAAACAATCTTATGACTGCTCTCAAAAGCAATTTTTCAACTAAGATCTTGGGGTCGCTCTCCACCTTTCTTGGTATCAACATTCTACATATAAGAACAAGTTTGTTCCTTAACCAAACTTACTATGTCTCTAAATTCCTCACCAAAGCAGATATGGAGGATTACAAGACAACACCCATCCCAATGGCATCTCAGCGAAATCTCACTCTCGAGCTTCAACAACAATTTGTGAATCCCTCTCTCTATCAACACCTCATCGAATCCTTACAATATATAACCATCAGATGACTTGCCATTAACTTGAAGGTAAATACTATCTCACAACATCTCCAGTGTCCAATCTGAGTGCACTTCCAACAACACATATGCCTCTTTCGATACATCAAAGAAACAATCGAATTTTGCTTTCCCATTCAGCTAGGAGCACTCACTCTTCACAGTTACTCTGATTCTAGCTGGGCAAGCGACACAATGGATCACCACTCCATTGCAAGCCTCTGCACCTTTCTTCGGAACACTCATATCCTAGAAAATGAATGAAAAACCTATCATTGCTCGCTCATCTATCGAAGTCGAATATTGGGTCTATCTACCATTGTCACTGATGTCATATTATTACGACGGCTTCTCCAGGACTTCCAAGTCATGGCCACGATGGCTTCTCCAGGAATTCCAAGTCATGGCCATGTCTCCTACAATCATCCATTGAGACAACACTTCAGCCAAGGCAATTGCTCATAATCCAGTCTTACACGCTCGCACAAAGCACACTGAAATCAACTACATTTGGGGAGAAAATTATGTCCAACAAAACGCTATAGAACATATTTCAACCAATGATCAGCCATTAGACATCTTCACTAAATAACTTCCAATTCCTTAATGACAATCTGACACTTCAACAATAATGAAGATCTACTTAGCACTATGGCAGCCTCCACTACCAGATAAGCATATTTCTTCTTTAACCCACTAACCACCTGCCCCTAGAAAATTCTTCTACACCTTTATATGTTGTATAGTAAGCATATGGATTAATGAAATATGCTCCCTGCTGTTGATCTATGTTTTTCCTCTTTTGAATGAATCAAAATATTCTTCATCATTTCTACTTCTCATCTGAAGGTATCATCCTCTTCTTTATACCTTCGTTTTTCTTAAACTATGAAGTAATATATATGTTTTATACACTTAAAGTTCATATATATATATATATATATATATATATATATATATATATATATATATATATATATATATATATATATACCTTATTTATGCATAAAAAATACGTATTTTTTTCGATAAAGCTGAAGATAATAATATTTTTTGATGTGATATGAAAGATTTGAGTTACATAAATATAAAAAAATATAATATAGATGTTAGATTTATAAATGTATAAGAATTGAGTTCATATATGTCGATGCTTATTTAAAGTTAGATATAAAACGATCTCTCGCATGTGAATCATGTTACTATGCGTCTATGCGCTTGAGGCAAACCGAAGACAAGTCAATCTGTGTTCGGTGGATGCCTTCGATAATAATGGCGACCATAATTGCGTCCTCCTAATTGGTAGGACAATTTATGCCCCCTAAATCACGCTATCCAGTTGTTATATTTGTAGTACAAATATCGTTTAAATTACTGCAATTAATTTTTATTTAAATTTTAATGCTTCTTTAGGATCATTGTGTTTTCTTTTTTCTTCTTATTTTCAAGGAAATGTTTATTTGATGTGTTTTTTAAATATTTTTATTTTTAAATTTTAAAAATAAATTAAGATATTTTAGAAACACTCAAAATAATATTTAGATGATTTAAATATTTTTAAAAATAATCTTTACTTGTAAATATATTTTATTTTAAATCATAAGAAAGAAAGAGCTTCCGTTGCCCAATCACAGCCAGGCTGAATTTTATTTATTACAAAATAAAGAAAGTCATTTTGATTTAGACAGTTATTTTCATAAAATAAGTTAAAAATGAACAATTGTCAGAGATATAATAAAAAATTACTTGACCCAATTATAATATAATTTTTAAATAGTTTTAACAATTTAAAAATTATATTATTAAGTTTTAATATAATTTACATATATTTTTTAAATGTGTTGATTCATGAGAGGTAGGGTGGTTAGCTAAAGTTTGACTTGTGATCTTATTGAGCTAAGTTTATGGACCATTTACCTAGTAGAGCATGAGTTGGCTCGCAAATATGCTGGACTTAGATTACATCCGTTTTTAGAAATAATAGCTTACTTTCCTGTATTTTTCGTAGATATTGCTGGAGACGCAATGGAGGGTACATATAGTTGGACAAAGAATATAAAGAACTACAATTAGATAACGTCGGTTGGGCAATGACGACCAGGCTATCGGTAATGGAGGAAAGGAATTGAGTTACGATGATCATACAACGATGGACTATGATGACCTAATGACAATGGCTAGGTGATTGTGATTGGGCAACAGTTCAAACGACAACAAAGTAGTTTTGAACAATGATCATTTAACAGGGCTCTATATTTCTTGTTATTATTAAGTGTTATCCAAATTCAACTATCTTTTATATGAGGAATGAATGCTTGCTTAGAATTTTTTGCGGTGACAATTAAATAATTTTAGTCAAAATTCTCATGATGAAGTTGGACTATCTCACCAATTTTTTTTTTTTTTAATTATATGTTTCCTGAAATCTTCCATGATTTTTAGGATTCTGTATTTAATTTCTGTTGCTTTGAATAATTAATCGAACACAGCGAATAAGTCATATAATTCTTTTTGAAATGTCTTAAATTTGAATCACATATTTATAAATTTCCTAATAATTACGGTTTAAATTAATAAATGATGAAATACTTATTGAGCTTGCTTACATCAGCATCTTGAAGAAAGAAAGAAACTTTTCCATTTTATTCCTTTATACCGTTGAATTAAATAAAAAAAAATAATGAAAAGTATAGTAATTTCTTCGGTTAAATACATTCATATTGTTATTAGATATGAACATTTATTTCAATAATAATAACTAAAGAGTTTGTTTGGGATAGTTGAAGCTTATTGAATAATGTGCTGGTAAACAACTTATCCTATTAGCAGCTTATCTGAATAAGTTGGCTTGTTGTTTGAGGCAGCTGCTTGAAAACAGTTGATTTACAGTTATTTGTGGATAAATGACCATTCTGCACTGTAAGTAATGTTGTTTGTAACAAAATTGTCTTGACAATAATTTGATATTGCAAAAGCAAAATGCAAATACAAAACAGTAAAGAAAAATAATAAAATAGTTCTCACTTAACAGTGAGTATCAAGCTTAAAAAATATTAAAATTATAATTAAAGTTATGATAAGAGTAATTTTAAAAGGAGTTAGAATGGGTTTCATGCTAATTTACCAAAGGCTTAGCTTTGAGCCAAAGCTAGGAACATCCTCCTAGCTTGCTAAGGGTGGTTATCTCCTCTTGTCAGACTGAAGTGATAAAATAATTATCTAGATTGACTAGAGACATAGCCAGGACAATCATCGAACTAGTGTGATTAAGCAAAGATTAGGGATCTATGGCTTGGGTGCCTAAAGGCAATATTTGGACAGGGAGACCATAGAATGTCAAATAAGGAGTCAAAGCCATATAGCTATATGCCCAATCATTCAAATGTGACTTATAACTTGAATGATAATATATGATTGATAAATTCATTTATCAAGTGTATTTTAATCATGTTATACAAAATAAAATTACACAAAATTAGCATATCATAGTCTTCAATAAACATTGTGTTCAATCTTTTTATTTAAAAATGGACACAACACAATAAGTTAGAGCAAGAAACGTGAATGGTAGAAGAGGATGGTAGCTTGAATTGGTCGGGTATATATAAAGCAAAGCTACACTGAACTGACAATTTATATAAGTGCAATCATAACAAGCCCAGCTGAATAAAATGAAATCCCTTGTCTTGATCAATATTTTACCTTTTTAATTTTGCATATGTTCCTGTAATATCTAACCAATGTATGCATGCTTTAACCTCAAACTTCTTTTTTGCAACAGAAATGTTGGTTACTAGCTTCTATCTATCAACATGTTTGATAAATATTAAAGATACTTTGAAATCAATAGTCCTTTATTATCACTTATTGTGCAATACACAACATTTGCATTATGAAAACATGAGAAAGTTGTTACTTAAAACTAAATGCCTCAGGTTACTCAAGAGGTGGAAGTTGAAAAGTTGATTTGAAGTAACTCTTTTTACATGCAAAAGAACTTTCGATTCAGAGTAAAACAACGAAAAACCTTTGCCTTCCTCGCAAACTATCACAAATTAAATATACTAAAATTCAACATATATACTTCGTACCAGTTTCTCTTAAAATGCAACAACAAAATTACAGCAAACTAGGGCCAATCATACTCCACTACTCATACCTGATGAACTTGAATCAGATGGAAAACATTAGAAGCCATGTCAACATCATAGGGAACAACAATCTGCATTCGAACAAAAAAAAAAGATTCCAATAATTTTCATCTACTGCTCTCACAAAACATACATGGAGGGAATCAAAGCCTTAAATTTATGTTATCAATCGGAAAAATCTCATAGATGACAAAAAGCATTCAAACTTGAAAAGGAAGAGGATCAATAGAGAGTAACAAAAACCCTTGACTGCGTTACCTGAGAGGATGGAGGAGTAGAGGAGGCCATAGTGGGAGGTTTGAAAGAGAAGGGGCTACTTAACTGACAAAGAGAGCACACTTGGGTGATGAAGAGGTAGCCTGAAAGAGTGATGAAAATTTCATTAATTATGTGAGGAAAAAAAGAAGGCAGAAATAAGTGTGGCGTCAGAAGGAAGGTTGAAGACTTACAAACACTTCTCCTTCGCAAGCCGCTGGTTCCACCGATGCCTTAACCTAGAAAGCTCTTGTCACGTACCCTTCTCGTACTTTACAAGCCACAAATCCTGTGGTACCTTCCACCAAAGTCTTAAGGAAAGTGGAGATCTGGTCCATTGAAGGTCGCTTTTCCTGCTCTTTGCAACACAGAAGGAAACCTACGCTCCCACCAAAGCCTCCCCACTCTTCCTCATGTAGTCATGTCTCTTCTCACGCTAAATCGCGTAATCGCATAGCCTCGTGCGTGAAGCATCTTGATTTCCTTTTACGGCTGTTTAACTTCTTATAAAAGGTAATGCCAAACCTTCTCCTAAGTACTCCACTCCTCTTCGGCTGAATCATACAGTGAAAGGGAAAAACAGGCTACTCCTTTAATTTTTTTTTTTTTTTGTCTCTTGGTTTGTGTAACAAAGAAAAACTACTAATTTTCTTTGTTAATCATTCCTTCACGTGGCTTTGAGAGAAAGAAGGAGAGAGAAGGAGAGATAGGAGAAGAGGGAGAGGAGAGAGAGAAGAAGAAGAGAGAAAGTATCTTTCTTGTAAGTCGATGTGATCGAAGGTAAAAATCCTTGAAGTAATAAAATCCTTTGCAGCTCCATGGACGTAGGCAAATTTACCAAACCATGTAAATATGTGTATTCCACTGTTCTTTTGATTTGTGATTTTTCTCGTTCCAATTTTTCACTTAACTGTCACTGTTCGTTTTCATAACAACTGATATCAGAGCTGTGGTCCGAGGCTAAAAGAAAGCGATGACCAGAGATGAAGTGATGACATCGTGGATCGAGAAGTTTAATGGTACAAATTTTGGTTACTGGAGGATGCAGATATAGGAATACCTCTATGGGGAGAAACATCACCTGCCATTATTGGGAAAGAAGCCAGAAAATATGGATGAGGCTGAATGTAATCTATTGGTTTGACAGATTCTAGGGGTTATTCGATTAACCCTGTCGAGAACCGGTACCCACAAAGTCATCAAAAAGAGAAATACTGCAGATCTCATGACAGCATTATTAGGTATGCATGAAAAGCCATCAGTGAATAACAAGGTGCATTTGATGAAGAAGCTATTCAATTTGAAGATGGTGGAAGGTGTGTTTGTTGCTCAACACCAGAAGGATTTCAACACTTTCACAAATCAATGGTCGTTTGTTGATAATATGTTTGATGATGAAATATGTGCACTGATATTATTGGCTTCATTGCCAAATAGTTGGGAAACCATAAGGATAGCAGTTAGCAGTTCTGTAATTAAATATAAACTGAAATAAGATGATATTCATGATTTAATTTTGGCTGAGAAGATGCACAGGAAAGATTTTGGTGAGACCTCGGGTTTGAGTTTGGCACTGATTGTTGATTCCAGAGGGAGATTACATGATAGGAATTCAAACAGAGGAAGATCAAAATCAAAGACTGATCAGTCGACAACCTACTGGAATTTTTGCAAGGCTGACCACATAAAAATTTAACTACAAGAATCCTAAGAAGAAGGAGAATGATAACAAAAATGTGGTACCTGAAGAAATACATGATGTACTATGGCTGACAGTTCATAGTTCTGTTGATCACTGGAAACTGGATTCAGGGGCTTCATTCCTTACCTCTTCCCACTGGGAGTTGATGTGAAATAATGTTGCAGGTGAGTTTGGGAAAGTATATCTGGCTGAAGGAAAAGCTCTAAAGGTGGTGTGAATGGGAAATGTTGATATTTCACACCCTAGTAAAAGCAAATGGACTTTCCAAAAAGTCAGGCATGTTTCTGAGTTGAAGAGAAGCCTCACTTCTATTGAAAAACTTAATGAGGGTGGTCATTCAGTGGTGTTCTCAGATAACACTTGGAAGGTTACCAAAGGAGCATTGGTGCTAGTTCGGGGTAAGAGAACGTACACACTATATGACTACAGGTGACCATAGTAAAAAAGTAAGATTTAATGATCTACCAGAGGTCACAGTGCAAAGAAACGATGGAAGTGATAAGGAGAGTGGGTCTGGGGCACCCATTTCTATTATTCTACATAGAGATGGTGGAAAATTACAAAGATATGAGGAAACCTTGCATGATGAAAATTTGAGTAAGTGGGAGCAGGCCATGAAGGAGGAGATGGATTCCCTGTCAGGGAATCAGACTTTGGAGCTGACAAAACTTCCACCAAAGAAGAAGGCATTGCACAATAAGTAGTTGTACCGGTGAAGACTGCATTTGATGGTAGTAAGTAGTACATGGTTGAACTCTTTGAAAAAAGCTTTCAGGAGAGGCAAGATATTGCCCATGCAGTGGGAGTTGTAAGAAGATACATGTGTAACTCAGGAAAGAGCTTGGAGGTACAATGTTATGTTGATACTGATATATCAACTAAGGGTGTTACTCTTGAGAAGCTGAAGTTGTGCTCGACTTCAGCTGGTCTTCTAGCTTGAAGATAGGGTCTTTAAGTTTCAGAGGTGAAGGATGTCACGTTTGAGCAAAAGGTCAGTACAGTAGCGAAATGCACGGTCAATGGATGATACAGTCAGTGTCTCAGTCTCCAAGTGAGAGAGTTGTTAAGTAAAGTGGAGATCTGATCCAGTGTAGTGTGACACCGAAGGAAACCAGTGCTCCCTCCATAGCCTCCCCGCTCTTCCTCATGCGATCCTGTCTGTTCTCAACCAAAATCTAACCGCATAACCTCCCGCGTGAAGCATCCTGATTTCCTTTTATGGCTGTTTCGCTTCTTATTAAAGGTAAAGGCAAACATGCTCCTAAGAACTCCACTCCTCTTCGGTTGAAACATACAGGGAAAGAGAAAAGAAAGAAAGGTTGCTCCTTTACTTTTTATTTTGGTTTCTTTCTTGGTTTGTGGAACATAAAAAGCTATTGTTTTTCTTTGTTAATCTTTCCTTCACGTGGATTTGAAAGAAAGGAAGAGAGAGAAGAAGAGAGAGGAGAAGAGAAGAAGAAGAAATAAAGTATCTTTCATGTAAGTCGACGTGATCGACAGTGTAAATCCTTGAAGTAATAAAATCCACTACAGCTCCATGGAAGTAGGAAAATTTACCGAATCACATAAATCTATGTGTTCTAGTGTTCTTTTGATTTGTGATTTTTCTCATTCCAATTTTTCACTTTATTACCGACGCCCTTTTCATAACACAAATGATAAGCAACTACGTTTGTTACATAAGAGAAACCGAGGGAGATGCGAGGGAGAGAGGCACGGCAGGAATTGAACCCTCAAACATAAATGAGAAAACGCGAGCTGCAAGGTCGATCCCATGTCCCGCGTCTAATATAAACATAAAACGTAAGTTCCCAGTATGTCGGAAGAACACACAAATCAAAAACTGGGTTGGCGTTTTTAAAACACCAAGCAAAGTTTTAAGCTGCGCCAACTGGATCCCATATCACGTCCTATTAATAATAATGAAAAATTTTTGAGCAAATTTTATTCCAAGCACAGAAAACAACAAAATTTTTCAGTGATTAATAAAAAAGAAACAGTTGGGGTCAGAATCATAGAGAAAACTTTATATTTATATGAAATGATGGAAATTTTATAACTTTTATTATTAAGAAAAATTTCTAATATATTACTTTAAAGTATTAACAGCTGGAATCCTATTAATTGGATTTTTTTTTTTTTTTTTTTTTTTGAGAGAGAGAGAGAGAGAGAGAGAGAGAGAGAGAGAGAGAGAGAGAGTGAGAGCAGAGAGAGAGTGAGATCACTATACTCCAAAAGAATTACAGTCAAAGACAAGTTGCCAAATTAAAGTAAATATGTAAAATCTAAAAGAAAATGTAAAAAAAAGTGAGCGCAAGTGTATCCAAATCATGAGAAAATAATTATTCACACCATCATGGACTATCAAAAAAAACAAATAAAGGATGCATCAACAAGGAAGCCCAAAAATAAAAAATGCAACGTGAAATTTTCAATCACCCCATGCAGGTTAACAACAAATCATATCGCAAAGATGAAACAAAGAAATAAAAAGGATGCAATAGAAGTTATCATTGTTTGAACCTCCTTTAAGAATGAAGGAACCCATGACTGCCCAAAAAAATTTAAAGGCTCCCTCTATGAATGTCTAAACAAAACCTATTACTGCAAGCCTAGGGATCAAAGTAAGGTAGCTTACATCGAGAAGCAAGAGAGAAAAAATGTAAAATCAACACCCAATAAATAAATAGATAAATAGACCATGGAGAATCATAAGCATAAGAGGAGTTTGAAATTTTTACCATGTATATATCAGAAGAATGTTGAGTGGACTACAATGCAACTTAGCATAATTAAATATTTAGAATAATAGTAGCACGCCTTTTGTGGGTAACAATTAATGGAGGATAAAGGAATTCAGCTGAGCCTCATTAAAGAAAAAGGATGTCGTCATAGTTAACCAAAAGAAAACCAAAGCAAACATATAAAAAAATAAGAGAGAAAAAGAAAAACGAATCATGTAACTAAAGAAGACCAGCATATGTATATATAATCAGTTACAATTCAATTGAGATATAAATTGTTAATATGCTTAAGAATATCCCTCTTGAAGTTCCACATTTTACTTTTTCTACCTAATGGAAAACTTAACTCTAAGTATTATAGCTAGAATTTGTAAGGAATAATTATAATAAACTCGGTTATATCATTCCAACCAAATATAGTGAGAATTCATATGCATAACTATTAAAAAATCTTTTTGTAACTTTGCATGTATATGTATCAAAATGGTTTAGAATTTGAAGTAAAATACTCTCCAATTGGAAAGAAATGTCCATTAAAAATTTAGGCCTTAGATAGAGAATGTGAATAATTGCATTCAAAGAATAAATAGAGTTTTTATTAGAAAGAAGGTAACAAGTAACACATAGTTGATTAACCCGAAGTCTTCTGTTGAGGAGGATTTCATATATTTTAAACCACCTAATGAAAATTTTCCACACATTCACAAACAAAATTAAGAGAGGCTTTTGAACTAAATATATTGCTCCAATCCATTTTAGAGTGGAGCCATAAGTAAGAAAGTTAGTATGCTTATGTGAATAACAATTTTTTTTTCTGCCATAAGCTATCCCATTGACTTTCAACAATAAGAATGAGCTGGATATAGTTTTCTAAAACAGTAGAAATTGATGAATGAAAGAAAATAATATTGATAATAATATTAGATAGTTTGATATGGTTTGGACAAGAGAACCAAGAGAAAAATACAACTGTCATATTTCTCATAAAGTGAAGATCATTGAGCTAGGGTTGTGAAATGAAAAGTTGTTTTCTATTATCATTTACTATAAGGTATAGGTGATTTCTAATTCTAATCGCCATCTGCATAATAGCATTACAAAATATACAAAATATTTTATTTTAGTTCAAAACAAAGAAATACATCATGCATAATATGGCAATCAGAGAGATAACAATGAGAATAGTATTGTCTTTATATAGTTCTTAATTGCACATCATATTGATAATATGTTGGGGAGAACCGAACAACTATATTCTTCAGGTTTAGTGATATTATTTCATGATGTGGTGAGCAGTTTCTTGTCATGTCAAATCTATTATGACGGGGAAATTGAAAGAACAATGTATTTCTAGCCAAAAAACAAAAGTTGAATTTTTTTTCATGATCTTAGGATAATAAAATTCTTTCAGCCTTAAGGAGATAATACTAACCCAAAGGTAATTTCGAGAAAGGGTTTTAAGTTGAAAACTAAAAGCTTTGTATTAGTGATAATTGGTTAAAGTAATAACATATTAAGAAAAAGAAATAATAGATCTAGAAGCAATAATAAAAATATGGGATGCAATTTGAAAAGGATGGCGTATTTAGGAAAGGCAGATGATAATATTAAGATCAGCCATTCTAATGCCAAGCAAGTCATAAGATTAAATAAGATACGAGACATTTTGACCATTGAACATAAAATCGACATATTTGATTTCCATTTCCTTTGTGAAAGATCGATAGCATTGGCAAAAAAGATATCTAGAAAGTGAACAATATTGCCTCAACGTAGAGAAAAAATTTTAAAAAAAAATTCATCTCACTATTAATGATAACAGAGAAATTGCTTATGCACTAGAATTCCTGATCAAATTAACAAAAAAGAATGAAAGCCTAAAGTTACCATTTTGTCATATTGAACTGATGATTAACAATGTTTAAGGATTTCTTAGGTCAGTTTTAGAGCAAAATTATTTAGATGAGCATACAGAGTAAAACCTAAATAAATCTCATGTCCTAAAATAATGCTATCAAGAATTTCATGCCCTGATATAAAAGCATCCTAAGTATGATTTATAGTATTTAGGAGAAGATTTTTAAGTCTATTAGTAAGAAACATGGATATGATTTCACGGAATGGGTTAACAAGAGAAATATGCATATGGTCATTAAGAGATTGGGCATGAGAACCCTTGGGAATAAGGGTGATAATAGTATCTTTAGGCCTGTTTAAAACTTTAGAAATGATTAAAAAAGAATTAATTGCTTCAATGCAAAAAGAACCATCAATGAATTTAGAAGTAAAGCATAGAGCTTTTTGCCTGAGTCAATATTAAAGAAAGTGCATTTTATCTCACAATCATTCACCCTCCAACAAGGCCACAAAATAATCAAAATTAAGGGATAACCCAACTAGGACATTACTTATATGCTTTTAAGAGGCATTAGAAACTTTTTTATGGAGGATGGCAAAGTAAAATATGACTTCTTTCTG